>JBBPBX010051422.1:0-24593 GCA_038048925.1 Garcialebias charrua | reverse complement strand
CAGTACTGCGCTGAAACCACGCCCACGCGCTGACACGCCCCCAGCGTTTCAGACCAGGGCACAATTATGTTTTTTCATTATTTTTGTGACTTAATTTTAAGGAAAACAATGTTTTTAATCAGTCAGATTTATATGGGTGATTAATAACACATATTTATGCCGTGTGACAAACTCAAAACACAAATTTAATTTCACTTTACACGGTCTTTAATGCATTTTATATTTGATGATTAAATGCCTAAATTATATTTCTATCTAACAAAACACGTTTTTAAAATTGAGGTGCAGTTGAGCTTGGTGTACATTTTGATAGGCTTGCCTCAGTAAATGCATCATCCTGAAAGCAATGCATGGAGGTGGGGCATGATGCTAAGGAGTTGTATAAAGTCAGTTAAAAGTTTAAAAGAGAGTTTTTTAGACAAACAATGCAAACAGACCAAGTATTACCACTGCGTATAACATAAAGACAAAACTGATCTCAGTTCACGATTCACATAAGAGAAGTCTGATGCTGGTTTCATCGGGTCTTGTGTTACACATTAAATTTGTTGGGCTTTTTGTATGTGAAGTGCAGAGCTTTGGGCAAGTTTCTTCTCATTTACAGTTGGTTTTCAGGGTAAATGCAGGGCACACATTCAAACCTACAGCTGCTTATTTTTTTATAGAGCAGCCAGGCAAAGCAGACGGGAGTAGGAACAGAAGGCAGGAGGGGTCTTCTGGGGGCCCAGCACAGTGTCTGTTAGGAGCATAAACACAGGGGACCTCCAAAACCACAGGCCTCCATCTCTGCCAAACACTAAACGCACCACCATCATTGCACTGGCTGCATTCTGGACCGCTCAAAATTCTCCACTTTCCCACCAGCAGATTGTTTTCACTGGCTGCATTCTGGACCGCTCAAAATTCTCCACTTTCCCACCAGCAGATTGTTTTAGAAACCCACATTTTTGGAGGAACATGACCTGACACAACGTATGTTGTGATGTTGGTGACATGTAATACTTAGGCTTTCTGGGAACTGTGCAGTATTGGTCCCTAAATGTAGAAGATGACAGGCAGAAAGAGTTCCAGATTGAAATGATAAAGCCTGGTGTGTTCATTTCTCCGGAGGAAAATTTTTACAGACCGCACAATTATGCCAATACATATACTAAATTTAGTATATGTATGCACTAAATAATGTATACTATACTTCTGACCTTGGACCTTGGTGAATTAAATGAAAATGGATAGATTTACTACGTAATCTAAAGGGGAAATGTTTATCCTAATAGTTGGTGTCTTAACACTCTAAACCTTTTGTCTTCTATGCAGCACCGATGTGTGTGGGTGTACAGCCAGGAACCTACATGTCTTTCTTTTAGGGCGCTCAGTGTTATCCAGAGAGGAGCGCTGCACCAACTCAGACCCAGAGTCCATTTCAACACCATCGGGTTTGTCTCATGCAGTCAGGCCAGTTGCCTCCCCACACTTCTTCCTCTATCACTTCCCAGGAAGAAAACGAGATGTCTCAGCTGGAAAAGTATTAAAAAGGGAGAGGAAACAAAAAAGAAAAGAAACAGAAGTTCCTAGACAGGCCCAGAACAACTCTTTTGTGACTTCTTCAAAGAAAGTCCCGCAAAGATAGCAGCCAAAGTCAAACCTGTTGGTGACTTTGGTGAAACTGTCCAGATGACCTGACTGAGAATTATTGGATTTGGTACCTGGATTATTGAGCATGAACTTTCTTGCCTGTTGGTGAAGCCATTTTGGCCGAATCCTCAAGAATGTTTAAAAACAGATTTGCTCACACACCAGTGATATTACCGTAACTGATACAAACCCTTGCATGAAAAAATTATTAAAGTTTGTTAATTGACTGTTTATTTTCCACTACAGAGTGTGCTGTTTGTGGGAATCAGTTTGTTTGTTGGCTCCTCAGATTGAAGAAGTCCTTTGGATGAAGGACGAAACGTCTCAGCAACAAAATAAACTTTCCAGATGACCTGACTGAGCATTGTTGGACCTTTACCTGGATTACTGAGCAAGAACTTTGGTGTTGATTTACATAACTTTTTGTTTGGAAAAAAAAAAAAAAGAAGAACAACAACTTGTACAATTACAAGCTCATAAACCACTTTTAATTTTGCAGCTCGATAATGAGCAGGAAAGAATAAAGTTCACCAATGAAGACCAGTATGTACCCACTGTCTCTACTGGTTATTTCTCATGCACATCCAACAAGAGCATTGTGAAAGAATATATTTTATTTCAGCTGATAAATATACAGTGGCCTTGTTGGCCACATCCATATTGGCCATTTCTGTTTTGGCCACTTCTGCTTTGGCTACTTCCACTTTGGCTACTTCCACTTTGGCCACGTCCGCTTTGGTCACTTCCGCTTTGGCTTAGTGAAATTCCATTTGATCAAATATGATTCAGACCACTTCCACTTTGGCTACTTCCACTTTGGCTACTTCCGCTTTGGCCACTTCTGCTTTGGCTTAATGAAATTCGATTTGATCAAATATGATTCAGACCACTTCCGCTTTGGCTACTTCCACTTTGGCTACTTCCACTTTGGCTACTTCTGCTTTGGCTACTTCTGCTTTGGCCACTTCTGCTTTGGCCACTTCTGTTTTGGCTTAGTGAAATTCCATTTGATCAAATATGATTCAGACCACTTCCGCTGTGGCTACTTCCACTTTGGCTACTTCTGCTTTGGCCACTTCTGCTTTGGCTTAATGAAATTCGATTTGATCAAATATGATTCAGACCACTTCCGCTTTGGCTACTTCCGCTTTGGCTACTTCCACTTTGGCTACTTCTGCTTTGGCTACTTCTGCTTTGGCCACTTCTGCTTTGGCTTAATGAAATTCGATTTGATCAAATATGATTCAGACCACTTCTGCTTTGGCTACTTCTGCTTTGGCTACTTCCACTTTGGCTACTTCTGCTTTGGCTACTTCTGCTTTGGCCACTTCTGCTTTGGCCACTTCTGCTTTGGCTTAATGAAATTCGATTTGATCAAATATGATTCAGACCTCTTCCGCTTAGGCTACTTCTGCTTTGACTACTTCTGCTTTGGCTACTTCTGCTTTGGTTACTTCTGCTTTGGCTTAGTGAAATTCCATTTGATCAAATATGATTCAGACCACTTCCGCTGTGGGTACTTCCGCTTTGGCCACTTCTGCTTTGGCTTAGTGAAATTCCATTTGATCATATATGATTCAGACCACTTCCGCTTTGGCTACTTCCACTTTGGCTACTTCCGCTTTGGCCACTTCTGCTTTGGCTTAATGAAATTCGATTTGATCAAATATGATTCAGACCTCTTCCGCTTAGGCTACTTCTGCTTTGGCTACTTCTGCTTTGGCTACTTCTGCTTTGACTACTTCTGCTTTGGCCACTTCCGCTTTGGCCATTTCTGCTTTGGCTTAATGTAATTCCCTTTTTTTCAAATGTAATTCCATTTTTTCCCCAAACATAATTACTTTTTTCAAATCTTGTTTATTTACCCCTCAGGGCCACCGTATAAATGCATACATGCTACATGTATACATTTCTAAGCCTGGCTTACTGCTTAAACCTAACCAGGCAGGAAACTGTGCTGCCAAAGCTTAAATGTAGAGCTAGAAACATGTGAGTAGATGTAATACTGCAATAGATTGACACATGGTAACCAGGAAACAAGATCATGGCAACTGGGGACTTCTTTAAAAAGTTGATCAATCAAACAAGCTTTTATAAAAAATAAATAAAAACAAATGGACAAAAACAACACAAATGGAGTTCACCAAAGGATGCAGGGGACATTAATAAAACATGACAAATGGGACCATGAAATCAACATTGTTGATCATCAACAATGACCATCACTGTTCGGGCTAACCAGAAGCCATGGCTGACAGCTGAGGTTCACAGACTCATGAAAGCCAGGAATGCTGCCTTCAAAGCGGGAGATCAGGTGGGCCTGAGGGCAGCCAGAAACAACCTGGACCGGGGCATCAGAAAGGCAAAGAGGCAGTATTCTGGGAAAATAGCTCACCGTTTCAAGGACAGCAGGGATACACGCAGTCTGTGGCAGGGAATACAGACCATCACAAACTACAAACCACCCCCCCAGACCTGTGACAGCTCAGCCTCTGCGCTGAATGAACTGAATGAGTTCTTTGCTCGGTTCGAGGCAAGTAACAGCACACCAGCACATAAACTCCCCCCCTCTCCTGATGGCCAGGTGCTGACGCTGTCCTCAGACAGCGTAAGGCGATCATTCATCAAGATTAACGCCCGGAAGGCCTCTGGTCCTGACAACATACCTGGTCGTGTGCTGAAGGACTGTGCAGGGGAACTCGCAGCGGTCTTCACGGACATCTTTAACATCTCACTGAGCCAGGCCATCGTCCCCACCTGTTTCAAAGCCACCACCATCATCCCTGTCCCAAAGAAGGCAACGCCCGCATGCCTCAATGACTATCGCCCAGTAGCACTCACCCCCATCCTGATGAAGTGCTTTGAACGGCTAGTCATGAAAAGCATCACATCTGTCCTCCCTGACTCCCTGGATCCCTTCCAATTTGCATACCGACCTAATCGCTCAACCGACGATGCCATCTCCTCTGCCCTTCACACAGCTCTCACACATCTGGACACGAAGGACTCCTATGTTAGAATGTTGTTCATCGACTTCAGCTCGGCATTTAACACCATCATCCCCCAACAGCTCATCCTTAAACTGGACAGTCTGGGGCTGAACACCTCAATGTGTAACTGGCTGCTAGACTTCCTGACCGGGAGACCACAGACAGTGCGGGTCGGGAGTAACACATCTAGCACCATCACATTGAACACAGGGGCCCCACAAGGATGTGTGCTGAGCCCCCTTCTATTCACCCTGCTAACACACGACTGCACACCATCGTACAGCTCCAACCACTTCATCAAGTTTGCGGACGACACAACAGTGGTGGGTCTCATCAGCAACAACGATGAGACGGACTACAGGAACGAGGTGAGCCGCCTGGCCTTGTGGTGCGGACACAACAATCTCACTCTCAACGTGGAGAAGACAAAGGAGATTGTTGTGGACTTCAGGAAGAAGGATGCCCAACATGCCCCTCTGACCATCAACAGCACCGCAGTGGAGAGAGTAGACAGCACCAAGTTCCTGGGAGTGCACGTCTCAAAGGACCTGTCCTGGAGCAGGAACACTGCAGCACTGGCAAAGAAGGCTCACCAGCGTCTCTACTTTCTCCGCAAGCTGAAAAGGGCTGGAGCTTCAACCCCCATCATGAGCACCTTCTACAGAGGTGCCATAGAAAGTGTCCTGACCAGCTGCATCACTGTGTGGTTTGGTGCATGTACTGCATCCTGCCGCAAGAGCCTCCAGCGCATTGTGAGAGCAGCTGAGAAGATCGTGGGCACCTCCTTGCCCTCACTGCAGGACTTACACAGCAAACGCCTCACTCGGAAAGCCCTCTGCATGGCAGGTGATCCCACACACCCACTACACAGCTGCTTCAGACTGCTGCCATCAGGGAGGAGACTGAGGAGTCTCCAGGCTCGAACCAGCAGACTGAGAGACAGCTCTGTTCATCAGGCAGTCAGGATGCTAAACACTCTGCCTGCTCTGCCCCCCCTCCCATTTGAACTGCCTTAACACTAAAACTTTCTCACACATTACCACACAACACAAAGATTTTAACACTGGACTCTGTGTCATCAAACGGGTTATTCACTAAACTCTCGGTCATGTGCTCATACAGTTTGCACTACTTCTCATACTTGCACTAATGTTTGTATTACATCACTGCCTATAATCATAATACTGTTTACATTCTCTGTTTACATTTATTAATACTGTTTACTTTTATTACTACTGCTTACATGTAATTACTACTGTTTACATTTACACTACTCTAATATCTACACCACTGCTGATACATATACAGTGTGCTCTGAACGGTCTTATTTAGGGATGCCCAATGTGCCTTACTGCATATGCCACTTTTTGCCTCTATAACAACATCAACTACTACCTCATACATATACTGTGTACATTAACTCATACGCTGCTTTGCCACTTTGCAAATGTCAATGCTAGAAACCTTTAGTTTATTTTAGTTATACTTTTTATACTCTTTTTTTATACTAGTATGCAAAAACTCAGGACAGTATTATGTTCATTAAATGTTTAATGTTTTAGTTTTAGAGTTGGTGTAAATTTTCATACTCTTATACCACTATGCAAAAAACTCAGGACAGTGTTAGTTTTACTATTTTATGCTTATGTCTATTATTATATGTTTCAGTGTTTCAATGTTTAGATGTTTACTGTTGCACCGAGGGACTGAGAGAAACGCAATTTCGGTCCTGTGTATGTCCTGTACAGTACATATTGCAGATCTGACAATAAAGTTGACTTTGACTTTGACTTTGAACATGCAGAAAAAGATTTACACAGCAAAATAACCACAAACAGACAAAAAAACAACAACAACAGCAACCAGAGATCATAGCAGTGTAAAATGGTAAATAGTGCCTAAAAGTAAAAACAAACAAAAACGTTTGCAGATTTTCCAGTTACACCACTGGAGCATGTAAAATGTAAGGTTTTTAACAGTTTAATTCCATTCAAAGTCCTGGATAAAGATTCAACACTGACAATTTATGACAAATCAATATAAAATAGTACCTATTTTAAAACCAAGTAAAGTTTACTGTGTGTGCAAAAGTGTTAGAGAAGTCATCCTCCAATGCAAGAGTTGGGGGTTTGAATCCACCAGCAGTCGCATGCCAAAATGTCCCTGGGTAAGACACTGAATCTCTCGTTGCCTCTGATCTGTGTCCCATCTGAGTATGAATGTCATATAGCACTGATTAGTCTCAGAATGATTTGTTCAATAAGCTTTGCATAGATATGGTAGGGTGCTGTTTGAATGAGTAAATGAGGCACAGATTGAGTGTCGTGATAAGGTAGATAGGTGCTATAATATAAGTACAGTCCATTTACCATTTATTATAATTTATTTATTTATTTTAAAGTGTTTACTTGTGCCCTATTACATCTGCTTTTTGTGGTAAATTATTTTAAAAGCATGCCTAAATGAATATATATACAGTGTACTGTAAAACCTGTCAAAATAAACATCCTACATGAGGTCTTATCCAAATAAAGGTATTCTTTGCCATGTGCGCATGAGACTCCCTCATGTCAATCATGTCAAATGTTTGGACATTTCGGACGTCATTCCTCTCCTACTCTGGTGGCCTCGTCACGCTTCAACAATGGATGAGAGCTGACTCCAAGACACACAAACGTATGCGGTGGAATGTGTCTCGAGTTGTGATATTATTTCTTATTGAACAGGCTTAGAGGTGTCACGTCATTTAATTACACACAGTCTACCTTACACCCGTGGCCTTCATTTGGGTTAATTCTGTTACTTCTGTGAGAGAGAAAATATGAATATGATCTTTTGTTTGCACAACTTTAATTAGCCCTTAATTAATATTGTCATCTCAAGAGCAGGCGTCAAATCAGACTGGCAAATTAAGACGACATTGTGTCTGTGGAATGTGGCTCAATTTCAATACAAACCGAAAAGAGAAACAGCCGACAGAGAGGGAGAAGTACTCTCGTTATGTAAACAGAATGAAATGGATCCTAGCTACGTGCAAGCTATTGCTAACATGACAAGACAACATCTGTTATTGCAGGGCCTCCAGGTTTGGCCTGCAGAGAAAATTGTGTTTTATCAAGGAACTAATATTTCCCCCCTCAGTGGCGCGGGCGATTAGAAAAGGTTTCGCGTTGCACAACTTGAAACCGTTACTTGTTGAAACTGAGCGTTAGCCTGGTGATGGCCTTGTCTTTGTCATTACAAAACTCACTCAAACTGAAACCATATCCCAGTGAAGGAAATCAATATGTGCTTGTTGGAGAAATCACACCCTTTGCCCCTTTTGCAATTATCTCATCCCAAAGCCAAAATGGTAGATTATGCACACATGCGAGGTGGGAAAGAACAACTCCAGTAAATGTCAAAAGTATGAAGAACTTCTGTACTAAACATAAGGACGATGGCGTCTCGCTGCCACCTCATGTGCTCATTTCCAGACACACAAAACCAGAAGTATTCTCCAGGGTCAAGTGAACGCCACATGAAGGCCGTCTTTGTCCTCTGTGACTGTGGCACCGTCGCTCGCTAATGCTACAGTCCTTTTCTGCAAATGTGTCACCCAGGAGGTGTGAGGCCAAATGTGAAGGTAACACCGATATCAGGCAACTTATATATTTTATATTTCCATGCATGTTTATGTACACATGCCTCTACTTAGACTACTTGGTTCAGTTTTGGATCATGTGCTGCGTTAAAATGTGTGGGAGTCTTTGAAAAGCTTGACATGCTCTGAGTTCCCTTTGGAAAAGGCGAGGTAGTATTGTGTTTGTGAAGTAAGCATGACATTTTCTTACGGTCACTCCCTTTTATTAGATTTACAAACAGACTCAGGAGTAGGCCCAGTTTTTGATTTTTAGTGTCAGTGAATGGAAAACTAGCTTTTTCTTAGCTGAGTAGTTAAACGTGCATTACTGTGAAAAAATAGGCCATGCATCAAAATTTGCGTATTTATAAATCAAATTGGATTTCTAGAAACCAACCAATACTTTATACATTTTTAGTTCTTGTAAAAAAAGCGTATTTTTGTTCTTCTGTGAAAGGCCACCTTGATACAACATAATAAAATAAGCTTTAAAAAGTCTTAGGGGAAATGTATACTATATTTCTGAAATGTGCTTATTTTATTAGATTCTACAGGGCATAAAACAAAAAAACAGAAAAAGATTCAGAAAAGTTCAGGTTTAACCAACATTTTAAGATGTGTCAATTCATGAACCATACACAGTAAGCCTATGTTAAACTAGTTAATTAAAGCTTGACCCTAAAACAAAAGAATACAATAACTAAAACAGATATGTTTTTGACTTATGGGATTGTCTGAGGATATGTTCAGGGGTTTCACTGCATGTGCTTCCACCAAAAATAATTAGTTTAAACTTTAAATCAAATGCAAAACGCAGGTGGTGTGAGATATTTGTATCCCAGTGTCAGCATACCTGTCTAATGTCAGCAGATACTTAAAAAAAATCTCCTCTTCTTGTTGAAAGAACTTTAATACGTTCCTGCATACAATCCCTCGTGTTTGGCATATAGTCAGAAGGCTGGTGGGAACCACTTTTCCCAGAAGTCACATGACATGTTTCCAGTCTGCTGGCGATGCCAAGCCAAACGGCCAACCTGCATACAGTCTGCAGAGTACATGCAGCTGGTTTGACTCCAAAACATTCTGGGAATGGGTCCACCAGTGTCTACGTGTATGTTTAACTCTCGTTGTGCGGTTTAGCCTGGGTGAATGTGTGAGCAATGGTCCTAATGAATATGTATGCACCATGCCAGCTTCCAGTGCCCACGTCCATGCACCACAGTGCGAGCTTCATCTGGGCTGAGCTGAATAGCAACATGCCGGTCTGTCCAGCCACAGGCGGAGAGCTGGACCAGCAGACAGGCACGCTCCACCTCTTAGAAAAACCAGATTTTTAACACACCTTGCCCACAGTTTCTGTACCACAATGTACCACAGTGTTTTGGGAGGCTGACTGAAATGTTTTGGCTATTTGGTGGAAGGATTTATACAGTGTTGGATTGGTTTATCATTATAGAGCCAAATAGAAACAGAATAACTTGTTTTTGTCACCAATGACTGAAGGTAAAGCAGCTATTTCAGAGTCAGAGTCAGAGTCAGAGAGAATTTATTGTCATTTGCACCGCATGTAGTACATGTGTTGAAAACGAGATTATGTACACAGGGTCCCAGTTACATCCAACAACAAATGCAAGAGAAATACAATAATAACATCTAGGATTAACTAAGAGAGACATCACATCAGCTAGTAATACACTAAGCCCTAATGTAGTAGAAAAACATCATTATAAACAGCAGCACGAACATGAGCAGATGGTCACAGATGAACGCAGCAACAAGAAACAGATCAGTACAGTATCAGTATGATGTGACATTTTGCAGTGTTTATTCTTATTATTTATTTATTCATGAGTCTGACAGCCTCAGGGTAGAAGCTGTTTCTCAGTCTAGTGGTTCTACATTTGATGCTCCTCAACCTCCGTCCCGAGGGGAGTGGTGCAAAGAGTGAGTGTGCTGGGTGAGTGAGGTCTTTCATGATGCAGGTGGCTCTTTTTCTGCATCTGGAGGTTAATCTATGCATCTATTTGCCATTATTTGTGGACATAACAGGTAATTTAGACATCTTTTGGAAACTACTTAAGAAGCGTTTTGAGATTTAGCAAATCGTTGACCTGTTCCCTGCCTGGTGATAAAGCACAGGACACTGCTCACCTTTCAAGAAAGATCACCAAACACCTGACCTTCTCACATCGTTCCACGGGAGTTCAGATTCTAAGGATTTATGGGAGAATTTGAGAGACTCTGGCATTTTCTCTGCCCCATCACTGACCCTCAGGAGTCCTGCTCTCCCCTGTGTGTTGACAGCGCTGACAGCACCAAGCACTACATATGTGGACCTCTGAAAAATTAGCTGCACTTTCACCCCCAAATTGTACAGAACCCTGTAAATTGTGGCCAGGCCATCAGTAGGCTTTTCCACTTGAAATAGCTCACCCTTAAATGGACCTCTCAGGTATTGGGGCCTCTGTCTGTGTGCCTCCAGTGGTCTACAGGAGCCCCAGGACTGGGTTCATTAACTTTGCATTGATTGCTTGAGCCTTGAAAAGCGTCCGGCCACTGCAGGGATAATATGACTCCATGAAATGGCAGCATTAGTCCCCAAAGGCTAATTATGGCACAGACAAAAAGGATCGTAAAGGTTTAATGTGTCTTGCACAAAATGCACATTTCTGAGTTATGATAAGCCCCGTTTGACGAATGATTGCTATTAGTTTTTAAATGATAACAACACAATGGTTTTTGTGTTGTACTATGTGAAACTTTCCTTCATCATACAAAGAAAAATTAAAGTCTCCCTGTTTTTGTACTGGGTAATACACTTTAAAAAAAATGTATACAGTCATTTTTCAGTAAACAATGAAAGGCATTAAAAATGATTACCCACTTACAGTGCTTGTAACATACTTTCCCCTCTATTTAACTTCTGGTTTGAATGTGAGGTTGCCAGTTTTATTTTGAGATCAAGCTTCTGTTTAATGATCTGTCAGGCCTGTCTGAGCTTTGCTGCTTGTGGAAGCTGGGTTAGGTATGATTGATAAAGCGCTCAATGTGGTGGGCTCTCCCAGGTGGGCAGGCTCTCATAAGTGTACTGTGTCAGGTTGCTGTGAGATAACATTGGAGCTGTCTTCTCTGCCACCATCCAGCTAGGAGCCTCATTCATCATGAGTATGGAACACATCTCAATTCATTCTACGGCATAAGTACAGTTCAATCCTTTTTTTAAAATCTGGTTTCATGAGGGAAACTAGAAAAAAAAAACTTTAATTGTCACTTTTCTTGATCAAGATTAGGCAACATCTAAACTATTTGTACAAGAATATCTTGGAAGAATAACTGTTTTTTTCTAGGTTCGATCAAACAAGAGCAGATTTATGTGGCGATAACCCACAAATTTACCGGCAGGAAACAGACTTCTGCCTATAAAAGTGAAAGTAATATTAAGATGGAAAAAAAAACTGAGGTGGGTTAAGTTTTACCTCAAATTTTTAAAAGCCATTTATTTTCATTATTTCTCATAGGAAGACCGTCTTTTCATGCTTCAAACTGAATACATTAGTAGAAAAAGTGCAATAACATGATTTGGAAACAAAAACAGGATAATATATTAAAATATCATCATTTGACACAGTTATATTTGTTCAAACCCAATGAATCCAATCAGCTACAGTATTTTCTGGACAATAGGTCGCACCTTTATAAAGTTGCTTTGCCCAATTATTGTCAATAAATTGGAAAAATCCATAAACAGGTCGCACCTTTATATAAGTCGCATCTATTATGCGTTACCGCTACGCGACGCGTCAGCGCGTCATTTGCCCTGCTGAAAATGACGACCACAGAAGCATGCACGGAAGGACTTTTCACAAGATTAACACGGTAAAAACAATTATTTGTCTGCTGAAAATTATAGCAAACATGTGTCTTAGCTTAACCGTTCCTTAATAAATTCACGTAATGGTCAAATCTGCTGGATTTAAATTTTTTCGCTTTGAAAAAGTACAAGGAAAAACAACGAAGCTAACCGCGACACATTTACGTCTATAAAACATCAAATTTTATCTCAAATAACTCCAACAGCTAACAGTTTGTAAATGTACATCTAGTGATTACTTTCTGTAAGTTTGAAAAAAAATCTGCTGTGTGGTTTATGAGCTATTTGCTCAAACGTACAAGGAAAAATAAACAAAGCTAACGTGACACATTTACGTCTATCCACCTTATTCCTCGTTTGGCGCCACTACCCATAATTCATAGCGGAACCGTTTTTTTACTTCCGCCTGCGGTCCCGCACTGTTGTTTACAGTTGCAGAAGATGGCAAACAAACAGATTACAGACTCTTGACCAAGGCGCAACAGCTGCAGAAAATAGTGGTCGTAGTTGACCCCATCATGTCAGACGAAGCGGTATTGCCCTCTGGTGGAGAAGGGCAACAAGTTGTCACCAAGAAGTAACTGATGCCATTAATTATTTAATGACTACGCGGAGTGCCTAAAACGAACATCCATGGATGGATGCTGTAACCAGTTACAGATTGGTGGAGGACGTCCAAATCTTCATGTTAATAACAGGTCTGGGGACTGGCAGAGTAAGTGATAACAATGTACATGTCCCTCGTAGCTGCTGCAGCTAAGCTAATCTTTGCTAACAGCTTACCTGATGTAACTTGTACCACAGTAAAGATCACTATTTCTCACATTACTCAATGGCGCAAATGGGCACTATGCCGTGGATGCACCGCATGGGGACGTTACACTTAAGGGGGCGTCAAAACCGTCTCTAGAAAAAAAACGTTTTTCTAGATGGCATTTTCTTTAACGGCATGAAATGACAATAACAGGTGAACAGCACTGATTAGGCGCCCCCTTGCTCCCTCACCTCCCTTCTCCTATCTCTCTGCTCTCCCTCCACACAGGTACTGCTGTGAACACGCACCCACAGGCGCGTTATTTATTTATTTATTTGTTTTTTCACTCGTGCACTGGAACGGCAGAAAAAAAAACTATCCAGGGCGAAAAACAGAAAAAGGGAGAAGGAAGTTGAAAAAAAGCCTTTCAATGTGGTTAAAAGATATTAGGTAAGTACAGTCAGTGTATTAGCAGGACAGGAGGCTTGTAAAATATTCAGGTTAGCTAAAGCTAGCCTAATAGGAATCGTCCCATATTTGGCTGTTAAATAAATGTTGCCTCCCCTATAGACGTGATTTGTTTAATATGTTTATTTGATACATGTCACACACACATCCACACACTAAGTGTAAGAATTATCTAAATAAAACAGGAAATATTAACACAGGAAAGCTAAACTGTTGTGGTGGCAGTTCCCAGCTATGCTCCAATGCAGTGCTGCAATTTATGCACTCATATGTACATTAATTATTATTGATTCTTTAATTAAAGATGAATTGTACAAGTTTATGTGTGTATCAGACGAATTAGTCCTCAGTGTCACTATAGCCCCGAGACTCAAAAAGGTTGGCAGAGGGACACTTGAGTTTAAATGTCTTATTTAATATTGCTACAGTGGTGTGTGTTGTGATGTATCTGGGTAAGTCAGATCAGATTAAATGTCCAGTCAGTAACTGTTAACACACTGTTAACTGTTGAGCCAGGCCATCGTCCCCACCTGTTTCAAAGCCACCACCATCATCCCTGTCCCAAAGAAGGCAACGCCCGCATGCCTCAATGACTATCGCCCAGTAGCACTCACCCCCATCCTGATGAAGTGCTTTGAACGGCTAGTCATGAAAAGCATCACATCTGTCCTCCCTGCCTCCCTGGATCCCTTCCAATTTGCATACCGACCTAATCGCTCAACCGACGATGCCATCTCCTCTGCCCTCCACACAGCTCTCACACATCTGGACACGAAGGACTCTTATGTTAGAATGCTGTTCATCGACTTCAGCTCGGCATTCAACACCATCATCCCCCAACAGCTCATCCATAAACTGGACAGTCTGGGGCTGAACACCTCAATGTGTAACTGGCTGCTAGACTTCCTGACCGGGAGACCACAGACAGTACGGATCGGGAGTAACACATCTAGCACCATCACATTGAACACAGGGGCCCCACAAGGATGTGTGCTGAGCCCCCTTCTATTCACCCTGCTAACACACGACTGCACACCATCGTACAGCTCCAACCACTTCATCAAGTTTGCGGACGACACAACAGTGGTAGGTCTCATCAGCAACAACGATGAGACGGACTACAGGAACGAGGTGAGCCGCTTGGCCTTGTGGTGCGGACACAACAATCTCACTCTCAACGTGGAGAAGACAAAGGAGATTGTCGTGGACTTCAGGAAGAGGGATGCACAACATGCCCCTCTGACCATCAACAGCACCGCAGTGGAGAGAGTGGACAGCACCAAGTTCCTGGGAGTGCACGTCTCGAAGGACCTGTCCTGGAGCAGGAACACTGCAGCACTGGCCAAGAAGGCTCACCAGCGCCTCTACTTTCTCCGCAAGCTGAAAAGGGCTGGAGCTTCAACCCCCATCATGTGCACCTTCTACAGGGGTGCCATAGAAAGTGTCCTGACCAGCTGCATCACGGTGTGGTTTGGTGCATGTACTGCATCATGCCGCAAGAGCCTCCAGCGCATCGTGAGAGCAGCTGAGAAGATCGTCGGCACCTCCTTGCCCTCACTGCAGGACTTACACAGCAAACGCCTCACTCGGAAAGCCCTCTGCATGGCAGGTGATCCCACACACCCACTACACAGCCGCTTTAGACTGCTGCCATCAGGGAGGAGACTGAGGAGTCTCCAGGCTCGTACCAGCAGACTGAGAGACAGCTCTGTTCATCAGGCAGTCAGAATGCTAAACACTCTGCCTGCTCTGCCTCCCCTCCCATTTGAACTGCCTTAACACAAAAAACTTTCTCACACATTACCACTCAACACAAAGTTTTTAACACTGGACCCTGTGTCATCAAACGGGTTATTCACTAAACTCTCGGTCATGTGCTCATTCAGTTTGCACTACTTCTCATATTTGCACTAATGTTTGTATTACATTACTGCCTATAGTCTTACTACTGTTTACATTCACTGTTTACATTTATTAATACGGTTTACATTTATTACTACTGTTTTACATTTATTACTACTGTTTACATTTACACTACTTTTATATCTACACTACTGCTGATACATATACAGTATTCTCTGACTAGCCTTATCTAAGGATGCCAAATGTGCCTTATGTGCCTTACTGCATATGCCACTTTGCCTCTATACCAACATCAACTACCTCATACATATACTGTGTACATTAACTCATATGCTGCTGTGCCACTCTTTGCAAATGTCAATGCTAGAACCTTCAGTTTATTTTATAGATATACTTTTTATACTTTTTATACTACTATGAAAAACTCAGGACAGTATTACACTTTTATTATTTCATTTTATGCTTATGTTCATTGGGTGTTTGGTGTTTTAGGGGTGTTTGGTGTTTCAGTGTTGGTGTAAATTTTCATACTTTTATACTACTATGAAAAAACTCAGGACAGTGTTACACTTTTACTATTTTATGCTTATGTTTATTAAATGTTTTAGTGTGTAACAATATAGGCGCTGTAAGGTATTTAAACACTTACTGGGCCACCATTATTGTAGAGATATAGGACTTACTGGTCAGTTTACTGACTTACCTATATTTTTAGATGCGCAGGTCTGAGCAGACTTTATCTGCACAAACTTGCCACCAATTTGCGAGTTCTTCCTTTTTCCGGTATTAAATTGCTTTTACTGTAATTAGGAAAAATGTAATTTCACGAGAGACTTCAACTTATGTTGGTCTACCAGAAAATAGACCTTTTATTGAAATAATCACAAAATTACAATAAACATTTGTATCGATATTAGCTCTGATTTACTAACTACGTTGACAAGAATTCAAATTAAAACAAACAGACAGTTAGGAACTTTTCTGTTGGCACATTACTTAACAGATTAATAGCTTATGAAAAGAAGAAATAGGAGGAAGATTTGAGATAAGTGAAAGCTAAGTTAACTGAAGTTGGTTATTTTGAACCAGACTGGGTGACACCTTTTTCCCACACGAGCAGACTGCTGGGCTCCCGCACGCTCAAACACACCACGACTCGTTACCTGTTGACGGTTCGTCTCTTGGAGATAAGAGTGGAGAAGTGTCTGGACACACACGTGGATGGGTTTGTCCACCGGCCGTCCAGTTGGAACTTCAGCGTGTGTGGCTGATTCACGATACGAGGAAAACTCGCCTCCCTCGGCAGGAAACAACGGTCAAGCGCACAGACTGATTTTTCAAAATAAAACTTCAGAAAACAAATTCTTCCAGGAGATGAGTGAGTGAGTTACAGTAAGCTTTACTGTGACTCCAGCTGAAACGTGGGTCTAGTTGACACAATGACCGGAACGTCTCCAGCTTTCCCAGAGGAGGAAAACCAGTTGTGAGTTAGTTCTCTCCAAAGCACTAAAGAAAATGAAGGAAATGGCCCTTTATATGGGAGGCGGGGTCTTCCCCACCTCCTTAATGACTACTGGCTGGTTTAACAAAATAAAAGATGGAAGTTTAATTCCATAGGCAGAAAGTCTCTTGACGGACAACAGGAAAACTGTTTACATAAACAGCCAGATGGACTGGCCTGTTGAGTCTAGGTTGAAGACAAAACAGAGAAGGAAGTGAACAGCTTACCCTGACTCATGTCCTAGATTTCAGAGCACACTTGTATTGTAGAATAAACCAGCAGAAGGGTCAAACTCATGCAAGTAACAGATCATCATTGAAATGACAAAAATATACTGTAGATCAATTCTGAATTAACACTAGGGGTTGAACGAGTACATAATTTTTAACCTCGACATTAACATAAAAAAACTCGAACGACGCTCGAGTAGCCGATGACGTCACAGTGTCTTACGATGCAAAATAAATAAATAAATATAAATGCCTAAAAACTAGGGATGGGGCAGATCCGATCCAGTATCGGTATCGGTATCCGATACCAGCATAATTTAAGTATCGGATATCGGATCCAACCTGCCGATATTTCCGATCCAGCTTCAAAGAGCACTTGTGTTCCATCATATTCTGTGACTGCCGTCTTAACATTATGTGAGTTAAAACCAATGAAGACACTCACAACAGGAAACTCACAAACTTTAACAGTATAGTCTTTATAGTATAGAAAACATTCCAAAATACACATAACTTTATAGTCTCAGTACAAATATTTCATTATACAGATTCATATACCTGAACAGTATCGGATCGGAAAAGTATCGGTATCGGTCGATACCCAGTTCTTAAGTATCGATATCGGATCGGAAGTGAGAAATGTGGATCGGTGCATCCCTACTAAAAACGTCTTTACAAAAAGAAAAAAAAGACCAACAAAGCATTGGGAGCATTTATTATGCTCCTATCATTTATCATACTGCACATAAGTCACAGGAAAAACAAAACTATTAGTTATATTAATAATATTAAAAGTGAAAGTATAAGGCGATGAAAACCGAAACTTAAAAAACAAATTGGGCCACAGCCACACCGTACCACCGCCTGCAGCTGTGCAATTTAGGTTTACTTTTAGAGATTGTGTTTATAGATTTTTAATAGCTCTAGAGAGATGAATATTTGTTTTTTTGTTTGTGAAACGAGAGAGATGAAGCCGTTTCAACCGTGTTATATATGGGACCTGCAATAAAACACTGCCCTCTGCTGTCACAACAATCTACTACGGTGTTGAAGCAAAGAACGTCAACAGGATGTTTCAATGAGTGGCGCAATTTATAAAATTATAAACTGTTTTACCTTTTTGACAAGACTGGACCAGCTTCATAGATCCGTGCGCACAAAGGAATCCATTTTGTAGCGTCTACTAAAAGCTAAAAGCTACCGCGCGCTCTGTTTTTATCACGTGATGACGTCACTACGGGTACCCGAGTTGGACAAAAAAGCCTCGATAGAAGTCAAAGCACTTGACCTGTCGAAAACTCGGTTATTCTGTTAATGCACTAATTAACACACATTAAAGAGAAAGTTCAATCTGATTAATTAGTGTCCATTAATTCAAAATAATTGTAACAAAAATAAGTGTCCACTCGTCTCCTTGAGGGCTTCAAGAAGGTGTAACACTGAGAGTTTCAAAGAGATGCAGAGAGGTGTACTTGAAGGTCAAGACAGAATATCAGAGATGAGGTGTATCACTACAAGTGTTTAGTGTTTAGATGGTTACTGTTGCACCGAGGGACTGAGAGAAACGCAATTTCAATCCTGTGTATGTCCTGTACATATTGCAGTTCTGACAATAAAGTTGACTTTGACTTTTGACTTATCCAACAAGGAGATCATTTAAATTAAAGTTTCATTTCTATTGTGGTTTGACTGCTGTATTTTTAAACCTACTTAACACAAAATTAATGTCATTCAGCTGTGAGGATGGAGAGAAGGAAGAGAAGATGACAGAGGAAGAATCAGGACAGACTGGGGAAGGCAACAGGTTGGTCTAATGCAGGTGGAAGTGAGGGAACAGCTACTTAATCCCAAGCAATAACATGTAAACATTATTTTTAAAAACTGTATTAAGATCTGTAATTTTTACAACTAATATATAATGCTTTTTTGACCATATGACAGTGCAGAATGCCACAGACAAAGGGTGAAGGAGACAGACACGAGGTCAGTGATAGAGGAGACAAGTGATGACATCAGGTAGGAATAATTACATTAGGGAGGCAACAAAAACCTATACTGTATACCATGATGGTTTGAATTTCTGATGACCATCTTTCATTGTCTTCTTTCACGGAAAGTAACAGTTTAAATGTCATAAATGTTAAAACACTGACATGGACTCCAGGCTGTTAAGATTTCATATTTTCGCTACATAAAATATTGAGCACTGATTACCACTATTGTTATATATTTTTACTTTATTAAACTTCTTATTTGTTTATGATTGGAATGATCACCTGATATAATATGTAACATTAAAAAAATCTGTAATATTGCTACTGTATTTTCTAAGTGCATGACTAAGGGAGGAAAGCTGTATGAGGCGGCAGGTTAAAAAAAAAGGGGGGGGGCGTTGATGTTTTCGCATCCACCTCAAAAATATGTAGTTGCGCCCCTGACATTACTACATTATTTATTTTGCCTATTACTGCCTTTCATATTTAAACTAGTGTTGTAACTAGTGTTAACAAAATTAATTATTTGCAATTATTGTAATTATTAATGAAATAGTATGGAAAATGTATAGATTGAACAGAGATGAACCAGTTCAGGAAATGCAGTTAAAAAGATGAGTTTTAAGCCTGTTCTGAAAACAACATTCTCTGCAGCCCTCAGGTTCTCAGGGCTGCAGGTTAAATATGGCTTTAAACCTGAAACAAGAACAGCATTTTAATCGTTTTCCTCCTGTGTTGTATTTCTGTGTTAAGGTACTCTCAGGTTGTAGAATCTTCACCAGCATACTCCCAGGAGATGGATGGAACTCCACTTGGTCCAGAAGTTTTGTGCAGTCGTACACAGCAACAAATGAGTGAAAATAAAATCTTCTATAAAATAAATCTGCTGTTCAATTACATTTGTTCTTTGTTGTTGTTATTTCAATAATTAAGATGCACTGTTTAATGTCTAATAATGTGAAGTAGTTTCATTGTGATGTCACCCCTACTAGACATTCTAATGCACACAAATAAAAATTAAAAGTACTGATTGTTCTTTGGCCAGTTCAGTGTTTTATTCACATGTGCAAAACATAAAAACATTAATTTTGCTTATAAGTTTCATCATCCAGGAGACTGACAAAGTTCAGAGTAAAAGCTATAATTATACATTTAAAACAGTTGAAACTGAATACTGTACAATATGAGAACTGTGGGTGGTTTTGTCTTAATGAAAATGAATTGGCTCAGAATAAATACTAGATCAAAAACACTTCAAAAACACTTCAACAAGGAATGATGGAGACCAGCAAACTGGAACAGATTCCTCGTCATGTGGAACTGCCCTATTACAGCCAACTCCTCAGGAATCCAAGACTGGACCCAGGTCTGGGATCTGAGACTGGACCCAGGTGTACGATCTTATCTCTGGATGGATCTCGACCCTTCACTCTTCTGTAAAGTAGAAAAAATAAATACAGTTTCTCCTAACATTTATACTAATTCATAAAAAATATATGTTCAATTTTATATTGATTTTAGTAATTTTATCTTAGATTTAATTTATTTTTTGAATTATTGTGCTGGTTGCTTGTCTTTACCTGCTGTTGTCTGCTGCTGACTTTCTCAGAGGAAGTGTGTCTGTCAACTTCAGTGTAGGAGACCAGTGTTGGACTGGTGTGCAGGCCTTCCTGAAAAAAAGAAATACAGTAATTCAATAGAACAAATGTAGTAATACCCAAAAGATGAACTTGTGTTATGGAATATTTTCTGTACAGATAGCATCCCACTGCTTTATTCACATGAGAGTAACAGGGACCTAAAATCAAAACAAACTGATAGTTCTAGTCTGACAATGTTGCTGTGTTCAAATATTATGTTTATTAAATACAATGTGTGTGTGTCATGCATATACTGTACAGTATATGCAGTATATACATCGACAGTGTGTTATACCTTACAGTATTTGTACTAAAATGTGAGTAAATAAAGTTTTTACTTAACAAATCTGTCAATAAATATGTGTGTGTTATACACACATGTATTTTATTCACATCATTATTTTAAGTGTGCTTTAATAACTCTGGTTTAATGACGGGTCATGTTTTGAGACCTGCTGGAATGTCATTGTTGACTGGTCTATCTTGGAAGAAAGATGTGTAAACTGTCTCAATCATATCTAACCAGCTAAATAACAGTTTAACTAAAATAACACACAGCCAAAAAAAAGTCCAGGCTCAACACGGGACCAACACTTTGTTGTGTGTTATGTGTGGAAGTTAGCATGTAAAGTAGAGACATGCTAAGCTAACCACAGCAGTAGTAGACGCAAAATCATGAAAAAAAAAAACGCTACTACACACAGAGGGTTATACTCCAACATTGTTCTGACATTGTTTCACAAAATGATTTATATAGAATATTTTCTTTACCTAACAAAAGTTGATCGGAGCGCGACGTCTTCGACAGCAGATCCTAGCCAGACTCAGACAGAGGAGGAGCTGCGGTCAGCTACTCCAATGGAGATAGATCCTTCACGTTTCATTATTTTTGGGGTTAAGTGAGAACTGCGCTTTGCCCAAACGTCTACCCGGCTGTAACACCCTCTGACCCAGCAAGAAACAACCAAAAAAATAAAAAAACGAGTGAAAATTAACTGGTGTGCAGGCATGCATTTATCAGCAAAAACACAGGTAGTTTACTTCCGCCAGAAGTATACAACCGGGAGGGGGCGGTACCGGTCTGTCATGGCAGCCCACATATGCTCTTACAGAATAAGGTAGATAAAACATCAAATTTTATCTCAAACATCTCATAAAGCTAATCAGTTGTAAATATCCATCTAGTGATTACGTTCTGTAAGTTTGATCAAAATCTGTCCTGTGGTTCTTGACCTATTTTGCTAACAAACACTGAGCTAACAGCGAAGTAGCTAGTTCATACCTCCAGAGCAGGAGGCCGGGCTGCGACAGAGTGAATCCGACCAGAGGAGGCTCTCGTCTGACACATGAGGTGGGAACGGTTGGTGTACCCTTGCGGACAAAGGTGGTACTGCACCCCTAGCGCCGAAAGTGGTACTGCACCATTTTTGCCAAAATGGAAAAACGGTCATATCTGAGCCAAAAGTTGGTCTAAAAATATGGGAAAAAATCCATAAACAAGTCTCACCTCTCAATAAGTCGCAGGACATGCAAATTAGGCAAAAAGGTGTGACTTATAGTCCGGAAATATGGTACTTAGACTACATGATTGTCTTAAAGACATAAAACCCTGGATTACCCTGTTTTCTGCTTTTCAAGAGACAAGACTGAGGTTTTAGTTTTTGGACTTGAGCATCTTAGGGATACATTTTCAGTCTTCCGCCCTCCTTGGATGGCATTAAATCTTGCTGTTATTCTTTTATCAGGACATGTCTTTTAACCCCCACATTAAAAACATTACCAGAACCACCTTCTTCCATCTGCGTAATATCGCAAAAATTAGAAACAGCTTATCTAAAAATTATGCAGAAAAACTAGTTCATGGGCCACGGCTATGGCGCAGGGGTTAAGAGTGCGGCCCATGTTCTGAGGCTAGTCCTCACTGTGGTGTCGCAGGTTCACATCCCAGTCCCGACGACTTTTCCACAATGTCTCCCCCTCTCTTGTCCTGTTTCGCCCTCCATCCTCAACAACAAAAATCTGCCACTAGAGCCAAAAAAAAAAACGCAAAGAAAAAAAAAAAAACTAGTTCATGTATTTGTCACATCAAGATGGACTATTGCAATGGTTTGTTATCTGGATGTACAAATACTTCTTTAAAAAGTATTCAGTTAATCTAAAATTTTGCTGCCAGAGTCTTAACTGGAGATAGAAGAATAGATCATATCACTCCAGTTCTACGGTAGTTTCTCTCCAATGGCTCCCTGTCAAATTCAGAATTGAATTCAAAACCTTACTTCTAACCTACAAAACTCTCAACAACCTGGCTCCGTCTTATATTTGAGATCTTGCTGATCCATATTTTCCTATAGAGCACTTCGCTCTTAAACTGCAGGTTTCCCTGTGGTTCCTAGAGTTTCCAAAAGCAGAATGGGAGGAAGATCTTTCAGTTATCAGGCTCCTCTCTTGTGGAACCAACTTCCAATTTCTGTCCGTAGATTGTTCACTTTTAATACTGGGCTTAAGACTTTCCTTTTTGATAAATTCTATAGTTAGGGTTGGCTTGTTATACTGCCATAGGTTTAGACTGCTGTAAGACATTGAATAGTTTTCATTTGATACCATTTATATCATAACATGTGATTCTTGACCTGCCATTGTGTATCTATTCCTACCAAACCCAGCTGGTCGAAGCAGATGGGTGCTTGTCCTGAGCCTGGTTCTGCTAAAGGTTTCTTCCTCATGAGAGAGTTTTTCCTTTCCACTGCCACCTTCATGTTTGCTCAAGATGAGAGTTCTGTGATGGAGTTAAACTCAAAGCAGTCTGCTCCACAGATAAAAAAATGTTAAATTATTTTTTTAGATATATGAATGTTTCTGTTCAGTGCCCTACAACCAATATTTCACATGTGCATCAAATCATATACATTTCTAAGTGTAAAATTCATTCTTCTTAACTTGTAAAATGATATATTTTAAATTTTAATTAAAATCTTTACGTAAAACATCGTGTGAATATTTATAGGTTCAAAATACAAACTTTTCTTCACTTGAAGAACTGTAGCAATGAACCACTGAATCAAAATGTCCTTAAACATTTTAAATTATGCTTAACATAAATATGAATGTTTATATGTATGATATTTATTATTGCAATTAATATAATATTTGTGTTAATCAATGGGGTGATTTTTGCAGTCGTCCCAAGTGGAGTTATAAAAGCAACGTCTATCATAATTTATTGTAGAAAGATAAACTCAGAGTTTATTAAATAAACTAATTCACCTACATTTCCTTTTTTTAAGTCCAGCTCTGTGCTCTGTCCAGCCTTCCCCTGGCCCTCTGTAAACAATGAGGTTGCTGTTGATGATTAAATTCAGTACGTGTTGATCTTGCGGAGACGGTTTGCCAGCGTGCTTTGTGGGCACAAGGCCCGTGTTTCATAGTCATCTCCTCTAATTAGGCCCGACTGGAAAAACCTGACCACACACCTTGTTTTTTTGGTGCAGCTTGGTGGAAAGGTGTGTGGTGAGCCTGACAAATTAATGCATGACATGGCTCTACCTGCAAGATTTATAAGCAGGTATGCTGGAGACACCACAGAGGTTGAAAGGCCTTTTAAAATGGCCTTGGTTCAACGTTGGACAATAAACCACTATGGAACAGCAGCCACCAATAAACAAACAGGCATTTTTATTATGTATTCAAACGTTCCTTAAATAAATAATATTGGTGTCAAATGTCTAAGCATGAATGCAAGCATTTATATTTAACCACCAAGACGTACCATTCTTTATTTTGGCAAAGTGTAACTATGTATTTGTTAAAAATGCATTCCAACGTGTGCATCCCTGTTTAACTAAAGCAGGGTCTGCAACCTTTTAGATCCAAAGAGCCATTTCTACCAATCACTTATGAAACAAATTGTGTCAAGAGCCACAAATCTGCTACAAGTAGTTATCAACTGGTGGCTCATGGGCCACGTCAAATTTGTATGAAGTTTTTTTTTTCCCCCCAGCCATTGGGGAGTGACTTTATAAAACTATATA
>JBBPBX010051421.1:5994-24593 GCA_038048925.1 Garcialebias charrua | reverse complement strand
TCCCAAACCCGCTCCTACACCACTGCCCCAACTTGGCATTCATGCATTACTCGTCCATCGCACAATAAGAAAACAAATACAACCAAATAGTTTCGATGAAGTGAAAAGTATTCCTAAAATAAATAAGTTAAAATATACAAATAACTAGTGCCATTCCGAAAACTATAATATGCTTTGTTGCAGAGCTCTTCCGGAGTGCAATGTACCACTTCCATATAAGGTATGAACTGCAGCGAGGACCTTCTCATCTCTGCAGGGGATTGGCTCTGCTTGAACCACTTTCGTGACGACAGAGTGAGAAAACACGTCGCAGTGAGAATCCTAGACCAATAAGAAAATCAGGGTGCAATCCCTCTGTTCAACCCATAGGGTTGCCGTAAACATGTTTTTAGACCAAATATTGCCGATTTAAACTAATATGCACAAATATATGAAAATTAACACAGACATAGTGCTATACAACATTTTAGACACATTCTAGGGAGTTTATCAGCTAAGAAAAGTTAATTTTGAGTTTAGTCGCTCTTTAATATATCTATCTGCTTGGAGTTTGTAAACAGCTGACTCCCATCATACCATTCACCTCCAGTGTAATTATTTTTCATTTCTTTGTGTTTTTCTTTTTTATTCCAAGTTTTTTGTTTGTTTGTTTGTTTTGCAGCAATAGCACAATTTCCTACCACATGGACCTCTTGTGAATTAGTCAAACAGGACACCACCTGCTTACCTCCCTTTACATTGATTAGAAATGACTGAATTAAATGGCCTGTTTTAAATCAAATGAAATCAAATGACACGCTGTGGTTACGGAGACGTTGGACCATAATGAAAATGGAGCCGGCTCATCGGGGAACCCAGCTGTGGAACCACTGAAGCGTCCGAGACCACTTTTAGGTTCCAACACGGGCCTGGAGATCACTTTGGAAACTTAATTAGTTGGTCTTGGAGAATCTGGCAAATGTAGAATAATGTGATCAAATCACAATATTTTTACTTATTGTGCACATTATGGGCTGATTTTATGGCTGCCTTTGTTAATCTGTCCCCACGTGCCATTCACGTTTTTCTTATTAGCTTTTTTATTGTTTTCAAATCAGAAATGTAGACGGCAGGCTAATTAAATCAGGTATAAAACATGTCTGTTTGTTTCTTTGCAGTGTCCATCTCTATTACCTGTTTCCCGGTTTGGAGGAGGGCGGCCTGGCAACCTACAGGACCGCCATCGTTCAGAACCAGCACTTGGCCATGCTCGCCAAGGTAACCTTCCCTCCTCCTGCTCATAACAGAGTGTTTCTCTGCAGGTGAAAAGTGTGTGATGTCTCCAGAGTGACATGAGGACATGTTCGAGACAGTCTTATTGTCTTCTCTCCTGGTGTTATGACTTTGCTACTTTCTTCAGTGCTCACATGGGAAAAGAGTAATTTGTCTCACTGCCATCCGTACCCATCTTTTTGCCCCCTCCGGTCTGTAAATGGAGTTAAAAGGTTGTTGTTTTGGAAACTGGTGCGACTGGGGTCCCCGTGGACCCCTGGAGGTCTTCCTGAATCACTCCTCAGTTCCTGTTATCACCCCCTCCACCCTCCTTACTTCCCTGTTCTCGTACTGGCAGCCCGGCAGCGCTCACTGGCATGGTTTGTAAAGAACACAACAATAATTGTCCCGTGATGTGGAGAAACCAATTAAAAACTTCAATCTTTCATGTCGCTCCCCGCTGAATACAAAGATGCAGCCGCCCGAATCTGCATTAGTGCTGTGTAGCAGTTTGGCATGTTTCAATCTGCCGCTCGTGGAAAAAGTGAGCGCGATACAGTGTTCGACGTTGCCAAGTTGTTTACCAAGCTCCTCTAAAGCCGTCTGCTGAAGAACGCTCGCAATTATCTTTCAAAAACTATCTTCAGCGTGCGAAGGCACAATCCGCCACTTCACTTGGAAGGCTTAAAAGTCAGGACGGGTTCCCTCGGAGTTGGAGTGTTTGTGAGTTGTGATTTTAATTTGCGTGTGCAATCACGGGGGGTGGGATACCACCAACAGTTATCAGCATAATTAAAAAGCACCCCGGCTATTTCTTTGTCTGTAGTTCACTAGCCAGTAAAGTCAAGTTGGGCCACTTTTTCTCTGGGCTCAGAGATTTGATGGACTGCAGTCACCCTCCACCCAGCTTTCATTTATAATAAGCCTGTGCAAGTTCTGAGGCTCATTATTTTGTGTGTCTTTCTGCATTCTTGTACACTTTTATTACTTCACAACTAGGGGTGCACGGCCCCGATTTCCTTAATTTCGGGAGATTGGAGATCGGCCGATACTTGAACGAGGAACCGTTTTTAGCGATTATTTTTTGTTTGTTTTAACAATTGTCTAAACTTCATTTATATTTCGGAGCACGACCTAAAGGCCAGTTAAAACAAGATTGCATTGTTTCTAGGATATTGTTCAAGACTATGTTTTTCAATAAAGTAATATTGGAAAATTGAAGGTTCATTGCTACCTTTATAACACCTAGGGGTGGGCGATCTGGCTCAAATATAATAGTGTGATATTTCAGAGCATTCTCACGATAACGATAAATTTTGTGAAATAACAAACAAAAAAAAACAGAAATCATAGATATTCATTTGATAAAATTAACTTAACATGTTGCTTTGCAGTATTATATAAAAACTAAAATAAAAACAAGTGTTGATTTTACTGAAATTACTTTATTTAGTAAAGTATTCAGTCTCAAAGTATACAAATAAAAATGATCCTTCTATTATTTAGATTGAAAAAGTCTGCACAAAATATAGATCAACAAAATCCACCATAAAAACTAAAGTGCAGGTGCAGTTTCCCAAAATAACTGAATAAAATAAAGCTTAAGATCTGTTGAGCATGAATGTAACATACAACAAAAATATATTTTGCCTTTAAATGAGCTATAACTTCCACAAGTTGTAACAAAGTGATCAGCTGACCCTGAAGCTTGTGGTGTTTCATCTTCCTTTGTTCCTGCAGGAATGATTCAATTCTCTGATGCTCTGTCTTTGATCACCTGACTCTGTTCTTGGTCCATGGACTGTGGAACTCAAGAGACACAGCTGAGCTGCATGTGGTTGTACCAGCAGCTCAAGGCCCAGGCAGAGCTCTGCGTACGGCCTGTACGCCGCTCTACGCGCGTGTTCTGTGAGCCCGCGTTCACCAGCACAGCTCTGCGTTCGTTCTCGCTTTAAATGCTCGTCGTAATTTGAGCAGCTGCGCGCAGAGCGTTTACCTACGGGACAAACTGAGGTAGCTGATTGGTCATTTGCTGACACGCCTACTGAATTGATTGACAGGTCGGGTGGGAAAAAAGAAAAAGGCACGAGCTGTCAGGCTGCAGCCACTGCAGTGTTCTAAAACTTTATATGTTAATAAAAAGTTCTAAAAAATAAAAACAGGGAGCGCTGGTCCTGCAGCCCACAGCCCACTAGGAAATATTTAGAACCTCCCGCAGCCACGTAGGACTCTAGTTTAATTCGCTCGTGACAAATTCATTCATTTCTCATCATTTCAGTCATGGAGCAACGGAGGAGGAAGCGATCACTTGACTTTTGGCAAAAAAACAAAAGAAAAGCCAGATCAGGGATGAAGAAGAGGAATTTAATACATTTGTGTCTCATACAAAACAGTCCGGTGCCGGGCAGTTTATTGTGAGACAACGCGCTTCGCGTACGCGGTCGTAAAATTTGAGCTTTGCGCGTTCGTGCCCTGCGGGGCTACGCTTGTGCCTCTGCGTACGTACGGCGTACAGCGGCGTACTGCCTTACGCAGAGCTCTGCCGGGGCCTTAGNCAGAGTGGTGGGGGGGTAGAAACAGCTGAGCTGTGCACTGCCTGTACCCACAATTTAGAGCTTGGTGTAGAGACACAGCTGAACCACACATTGTTAGTTTTTAGCTTTTTAGCTAGCTATTATTGCGCGCAGCTAATTAGTGTTACGCCAGTAATGGCGGGGGATTTGTGGGGTGTGCAGTTCGGTTCAGTAGTTCGGCACGCTCAGTTTTGTTAACTGGGCGGGGTGACCCGCTTGGTTTAATGGTAGAGGAAACACTGACGTATTTATGTCACAAAATTATCATATCATGATTTAATTTATTTTCCCAGGCAAGCTATTTTTACCGGTATTATCATGAACAGAATGATATGGACCAACCCTAATTACACCCGACAGTGTCACTTATAAACTAAATCTGTATCGGCCAAAATCGAAATCGGCAGGTCAGGCTTTTTAAAATTTGGTGATTGGCCAGAAAACTGCAATTGGTGCATCCCTAATCACAACTGGCTTCTTATACCTTAATCAGCTTCTTTTTCCTTCTTTTTTTCTTGAAAGGTAACTGTAAACAAAAATCCTAATGCAGGAAAAAAAACTTCAAATTTGGACAACGTTGTGAAAATTAGCCTTTTAATAATCATTAATCAGACAGGCTTATCACCAACTTGAGTAAAATGTTACATGTAAGACAGAATGTATAGAAGAGGTTTGAAAAGAAATGACACAATAAGTTTGACATGTAAGCTGAAACATCCTTCCGTTATCTTTACCCACTTCTTCTTATTCGGCTCACTGGTGCCCATATCCAGCAGTCACTGTGTGAAAGGCAGGGGACACCCTGGACAGTCCATCATAGGGACACATGGAGACAAACGAGACAAACGGCCATTCTCTCTCTCACTCACACCTAGGGACAATTTAGAGACACCAATCAGTCTAGCATGTATGTTTTTGGTCTCTGGAAGGAAACCGGAGTACCCGGAGAAAACCCACGCATGCACAGAGAGAACATGCAAACTCAACCCAGAAAGGCATCTGGACTGGGATTTGAACCGGCAATCTTCTGGCTGAGAGGCAACAGCTCAACCAACAGGCCACTATGCTGCTTAAGCTGAAACAGCTGTTGTATTATAGCTGATGTAACAATATAGGACTTACGGGCCCACCATTAATCATGTAATTAAACACTTACGGGCCCACCATTATGTAACTGAACACCGAGCGGTGCCAATTATATTTAAGGGATATAATACTTGTCAGCTTGCTGACCAGCACAATATTCCAGAAGAAGTTGGAGCAGACTTGATCTGACCCAAATTCATTCGCGAGTTCACCCTTTTTCCGGCTTAAATTGCTTTAAAGTGATTCGACAAATGTAATTTCACGAGAGACGTCAACTTATGTTGGTCCACCAAAAGATAGACCTTTTATTGAGACAATCATAAAAGTACATTAAACATTGTATCGAGATTAGTTCTGATTTAATAACTACTGTAGACAAAAATTCAAATTAAACAAACAGACAGTTAGAGTCTAACTCCTGTTGGCACATTTACTTAAAAGATTAACGACTTAAGAAAAATAAATAAGAGGAAGGATTAGAATGAAAGCTAAGTTTAAAGGAAGTTAATTATTTTGAAATGACAGGGTGACACTTTCCCGAACAGGTCCAGCTAGACTTCTCACCCGTTCAGCATACAATCAACGCCTCATTACCTGATGACGATATGTCTCTGGAGATAAGAGCAATGAAGTTTTGTGGACACTAACGGACTTTGACGTCCAGTTGACTTCCGCGCGTGTATGGCTGACAGACGAGCAGAAGTGCGCTTTTTCCGGCAGGAACAGAGCCAGCTCCTGACTGAGTTTCAACATAAAACTTTCCAGAAAACAAATTCTTTCAGAAAGGAGTGAGTGAGTCACAGTAAGGCTTTACTGTAACTCTGCTGAGAAACGTAGGTCTAATTGACACAATGACCACCACGTTTCCAGCTTTTTCCAGAGGAGAAAACCAGTTGTTGAGTTAGTGGTCCCTCTTTGCACTAAAGTCAAAACGGAAGTAAGACTTTATATGGAGGGCGGAGTCTGCCCACCTCCTGAATGGCTACTGGCTGGTTTAACAAAATGAAGGAGGGATTTTTCATTCCCATAGTGGAAGATCTCTGAAGGACAGTAGGAAAACTTGTTTATAGAATCGGCCAGATGGCCGCTTGTGAGCACAGAGAATATTATGGCTACTTCACAGACAACACAAAAGAAGCTGCAAGTTAAAAGTTTACCCTGAACTTGTGCCTTAGATTCAAAGCCTACTGTACTGAAAAATAAACCAGCAGAAGGGTCAAACTCATGCAAGTAACAGATCATCATTAAATGACAAAAGTATACTGTTGATCAATTCTGAATTAACACACATTAAAAGAAAGTTCTTTCTGATTGATTGGTGTCCATTAATTCAAAATAATTGTAACAAAATAGTGTCCACTTGTCTTCTTCAGAGCTCAAGAAAAGTGTAACACTCAGAGTTTCAGAGAGATGTGAAGAGGTTTAAATCCAATACGGACATGAGAGTGCTGTATCCCTACACTGATGATGGTGCTGAAAATTTAAATCAGAAGTTTTTTGTGTCAAACTGAAAAATGATCTACAGTAATCCTTATTTTATTAATATAATTTTGATTTAACAGCACAAATAATATATTACACTGTCAATTATTTTAATAAATAATAAAATGGAAAATCGGTTTGTGTAAAATAATCTTCCCCTCATTACCCAGAGTCTTGTAAAACCATCTTTAGCACCAATATCACAGTATAAGACTCACACATGGTCATGGAGGAACTTTGACCCATTCAAAAAAGCAGTATTGTATAATTTCTTTAATTAACAAAAAAAAAACAAAAAAACTATCGATTGGTTAAAATAAAAAATAAAATTAAAAACGACAACATACCACTCAAATTTGCATCATAATTTCAGTTTTAGCTTAATAACCTCTATAAATGAATCATGAAAATCTTAAAATTTAATCTCCATATTGTCAGTAGTACGTTTTCAATAAATGTAATAAAAATGATATTTGCCGTTCCCTCAAAAAGCAGGTCAAACACCATTTTTGTTTCATGTATATCTCATGTGTGATACTGTAGACCAGTAAAAGATGAATAAATAAACTTTTCAGACTGTATGAAGGTCGCTGCTGTTCTATTTCACATTTCATCTTGGGATTATCTGCTTTTTGTGTGTCTGTTTGTGTGTGCATGCATCCACTTGCATGTGAGTGTTTCTTCTCCTGTTGGTCTCCGTGCGTCATGCCACAGCTGGACTACACACAAGCACATCTGTCAGTGCCATGAAGTAGAACCTTTTCTAGTGAGGGCAGGCAATCTTTTCCATTTCCCTTGAGTTTTTCAGAGGTCTTTTTTATAACACTGCTTTCCTACAGAGAGCCAATAAAAATGTGAAATAAGATGGTGCTTTTTTTAAAGTAGCTATTACTGAGGTGTCCGTGGCAGCCCGCTGATATAAATGTGTCTTTTCTTTTCCAGAAACTGGAGTTGGATCGCTTCATGCTCTATGCTCACGGTCCCGACCTGTGCCGGGAGTCGGACCTGCGACACGCTATGGCCAACTGCTTCGAAGCTCTCATTGGTGAGATTCCCTCGAGATGTAGACAAAGATGAGGAAGATCCTAGAAGAACAAAAGGAAAGAAACATTTAGTAAACTAAACGTAACACCGTTCTTTAAAGAAAAGGTTCAAAATTAGATCTGTTTGTCGTTCAGCGCACCTATTTGGTTTATATTTTTCTTTTAAACAGTCAGCCCCGTAATATTTTAAATTTATCTTAATCAATAGTTTTTTTAGGCTTTCTAAATGTCTTTTAAGGCTTTTTCTTTGAAATGTGGCTGCTTTTTCACTCATTTTCATTCAGTCCAGTCCTTTTATGTGACTGACAGCATATTGTGCAACTTAGAAAGAAAATGAGGACAGTGGACAAGTGAAGGACAAAGATGCATCAGGCTTTAAAACCATAACAGTAGATGAACAGTGTCCTAAAATCATATCTTATAAAAAAAAAATTAAAAACAAGGGAAAAACGTTTAAACGTAAACTGGACCCAGGTTCTGAGAGATGCCCCATCATTCAGCTAATTATTTCATGTACTTTGTAGAACCCCTGGGAATGTTAAACGTGCTCTGGAGATGTTCTCATGAAGGCCATTCACCAAGTAGTGAGATCCAAGTTCAGTTCAAGTTCAAGAATCTTTATTATCACCGAGGGGCAATTTGTTTCAGTCAGTAGACACAGAAAACGTCCATACTAGACCAGACATTGAGACATTAACATAACAGAAATCATCAATGTTCATTGAGAATCCTGATCTCTACAGGGATGAATGAGTTTTTCAGTCTGTTCGTTCTACATCTGGACAGCAGATACCTGCGTCCAGATGGAAGCAACCTGAACTCACCATGGAGTGGATGATCAGGATCTGCCAGAATCAATCTGGCCATGTTCACTGACCTCGCCTTGTGTAGGTCAGTGAGGTTCTGTAGGGCTATGCCAGCAGTTTTGCTGCACATCCTGACAATCCCTGAGAGTTTGTTCCTGTTCTTACATGTTAAAAATTCAAACCAACAGATGAAGAAGAAAGTTGAAATAGACTTGATAAAACATGAATAAAACATTTTCATGAAAGTTGAATCAACATTAAAACCATAGTGTTTCTGATAAAAATACAATCTTTGGTGGGTCTTCTTACAAAGTGAGTTCACATGGGGGTCAAAGGTCAGTTTGTCATCAAGAGCAGTTCCCAGATATTTACCGGTATATTGATGCACCACCTCAACAGCTTCACCATTACAGTATTGATGATAATAATTATAATAATGACTCAGATCAGTAGGCTTGACAAACAAAAAATCGCATTCCTCAAAAAATGACCAGGCACCAGACTAATAAGTTGAAAAACAGCAAAATTCTAAAGAACAACCCTGAAAAGTCTAAATTATTTAGCATGCATCAGGAAACCCTGAAAAGAACCTCAGAAAACTTAGAAAACCACCTGGATCAAGGCCACTATTTAAAGACTGTGTAAAGTAAAATTAAATGTGTGTTTTGAGTTTGTCACACGGCATAAATATGTGTTATTATTAATCACCCATATAAATCTGACTGATTAAAAACATTGTTTACCTTATAAAATTAAGTCTCAAAAATAATGAAAAAACATAATTCAAAGTCAAAGTCAAAGTCAAAGTCAACTTTATTGTCAGATCTGCAATATGTACAGTGCAGGACATACACAGGACCGAAATTGCGTTTCTCTCAGTCCCTCGGTGCAACAGTAAACATCTAAACATTGAAACACTGAAACATATAATAATAGACATAAGCATAAAAATAGTAAAACTAACACTGTCCTGAGTTTTTTTTTGCATAGTGGTATAAAAAAAGAGTATAAAAAGTATAACTAAAATAAACTAAAGGTTTCTAGCATTGACATTTGCAAAGTGGCAAAGCAGCGTATGAGTCAATGTACACAGTATATGTATGAGGTAGTAGTTGATGTTGTTGTAGAGGCAAAAAGTGGCATATGCAGTAAGGCACATTGGGCATCCCTAAATAAGACCGTTCAGAGCACACTGTATATGTACCAGCAGTGGTGTAGATATTAGAGTAGTGTAAATAAATGTAAACAGTAGTAATTACATGTAAGCAGTAGAATAATAGTAATTGTGTAGTAATAGTAATTGTAATAGTAATAGTAATTGTGCCCTGGTCTGAAACGCTGGGGGCGTGTCAGCGTGTGGGCGTGGTTTCAGCGCAGTACTGCGCCGTGTCCTGCACCCTGAAGATGTTCGCGAAGGCTGGCAGCCTAATTGGAGTTCTCCAGCCCTACTCATTTGAACCTCCAGAGCCAGACTCAGACTCTGAGTCAGACAGTGACCACTGTGACGGTCGGCATCGTTCTTCACAGCCTGAGCTGTGTGTGGAGAGGCAGACAGGTGCAGCAGAGATCCAGTAAACCTGCTCTGTTTTTATCTGAGTTCTGGCTGTAACAGCAGCTCCTTTTTCCAAGAGTTACGCTGTTTTTAGTGCACAAACAACTCTGGTTTTGTTTTTAAAGTTGAGGACACAACTATAATTCATAACTCCGCTGTTATGTGTTTAATAATAAGCGCTATTTTAGAAGATGAGCGGACTCGCTGCACCCGGTCCGACCCGGTCACATCGCATGCGGGGTCTGTGTTGGTGATTAAAATATAGAGTAATCACGTTGATAACTAAGTATGCAATGGACCTGTCGCATTTTCTTAGCAAAAAAGGAGCTATAGCTATTGCTATCTGATGCTATCTGCGATTCGCGAGTGAACGGCTCCACCGAGGCGAAGAAGTAATTTATACGGCTGGAGCTGCAGGGGGTGGGGCTATACTTAAGAAGACCGCGTGACGAAACGTGGTCACATTTAAAACACGCCTAAAAAATCCTGAAACAGACATCTTTATACACAGTTTGATCTTTAACTCCAAAATTATTTGAGCTACAATTTTGAGACTTTTTACTCATTTACAACATTACAATTATGACATTTATAATGTTTATTGAAGAAAATATTGAAATTTACTTTACACGGTCTTTAAAGACTACAAAAATGGTATTCCAGAATTGCGCCACTCAAGGTGGCAGCATATTTGAGTAGCTCTCTTACATTCATTCTGTGATTTTGCTTTTGGAAACTTTAATTACCAGTACTCTTTTTTTCTGGATGTTAATCACTTCTTTTCGGATGATTGTTTCCTCTGGTATCAGATGCTGTGCCACTAGAAGGATTTTTACCGAGACCTTTTTTTACTTTTGGACATTTGTTATGATGCGTAACCATGACACTAAGGTGGTTTTCTACAGCTGGGAGCTGCTGACTAACATCTCAAAAACCCAAATAATACCTCAACTACAGCTCCAAATTCCAAATGAGTTGAAAAGGAGGTGCCATGGATGCATTTCCATCTACCTGGAGGCAGTGCTCGCTTGCTTGACCGCAGAGATCTTGGCGGTAGCAGGAAATGTGACTCTTGACAGTAGGATGATGAGCTACAACAACAGTTAATTTCCCTTTGGGATCCATAAAGTATTTTTCAATTGAATTTTTCAATTGAAATGTCTGTCTGCTAGGAAAACATACAAATACATGAAGGTTATAGACACCATCACATACATTTGTGGGAGATTTAACATTCTATTTTTTGTTCAGTTGATTTTTTTCCCTCAAAAAAGTGCTTTCATGCATGAAAGTGTAATTCCGTCTTGTGGGAGTTAATCTGTGTAAATAGCTTCAGTTGATCTCCCTTTAGGCCCCGGGAACATTATTGATCTCAGGAGAAGACGTCTGACCTCCTGCTTAGACACACATTCCCCAAAGCGCTGCCCTACTTTACCTCAAAGCGAATACTGCTGATGGAGCCTCTGCACCAACGTCCACACAAACTGACAAATGTCTCGGTGTGGGGACGTCTTCTCCCTGTCCTCACCCAACCCCATGGGCTCCACTAAGCCTGATCCTGGAGAGCTGCAGCGCTGGCAGCTTTTCTCTTCTTATCACCATCTTGATTGAAACAGTTCAGCCCTCTCTGCGCTCCCTCCTGATGAAAGATACAGAAACTGGGTGGCTTTAAAGCTCCACTGACATGATCTTTTAACATTTCAAAAAATGGCACAACATATATAAATATTAAGATAGACCTCTGACCGTTTTTGCTAAAATAATGTTAAATGAATGAAAATTTCTCTCAAAATAGTTTAAAATTAGCGCCGTTTTTTTAGACCGTAAATCCGGATTTTCCGGTCACGTGAGCATTCCTGTTTCTGACGTCACGTCCGTAAATTTCGCCAGCGCACCTAAAAACACTCTATTTTCATCTAAAAACTACTTTTGAGTGCATAAAAATGATCGGAAACGTGTGTTTATATGCTTAACTTGCTAACTGTAGTGAAAAAACACATGAAAACTCAGTATTTTTTTCGTTTTTTCCAAAAATTCGCAACCCGGAAGTCCGTTCGTAAATTTCGCCAGCGCACCTAAAAACACTCTATTTTCATCTAAAAACTACTTTTGAGTGCATAAAAATGATCGGAAACGTGTGTTTATATGCTTAACTTGCTAACTGTAGTGAAAAAACACATGAAAACTCAGTATTTTTGTCGTTTGAGCAGAGTTCAGTATCGGACGTGACGTCACAAACGGGAATGCTGACACGTGACCGGAAGATCCGGATTTACGGTCTAAAAAAACGGCGCTAATTTTAAACTATTTTGAGAGAAATTGTCATTCATTTAACATTATTTTAGCAAAAACGGTCAGAGGTCTATCTTAATATTTATATATGTTGTGCCATTTTTTGAAAAGTTAAAAGAACATGTCAGTGGAGCTTTAAGGAGATCATCTTTGCACCACCCCTTTCTCCCCCTACGATTCCGCAAAAAAAAAAAATGGCAGAGAGCGAGGCGCGAGCTGGGAATATGCTGACTGTGACCCCCTGTCGTCCCCGGGGGGGCCCGTACTTGTAACGGGTTCATTATCAGCACACACACAAACTGGTAATTATTCAGTCCTGTAACTGTTGCTGCCTCAGCGTCTCTTCTCATCTTCTATCTTCAAATTTTAACTTCATGAAAGCGATGAATAAACTGGGTTCCTGTTCTTAAAGAATGTGCTGTCAGAGAGCGCCCTGTGGTGACGCTTTTTAGATTACCAACTCTAAAATATCACCGCAAACTCATGTACGCCCAAATTTAAGACATTCAAAGAAACTTGTGTTGAGATTGCCGTCTGATGTTGATTTCTTTTCTCTCGTTGCTCGATTTTGTCATCTTTTCATTTTTTTTATAGCTCAAAAGCCTCTTTTAAGACCTTGTTGTCAAGCACTCTATCTGTCGCCACCCTCCGCTGTCTCTGACAAGCTCTTTATGTCCATTTTGCGTTCTGGCCCCCTCCTCCCTTCCCTGTGATCTAGACTTTGGGTGTTATTAGGTGAAAGCTGCTTGTGATGAGTCATGCTGTCAGTCTGTCATCTCCTTCCTCCTCCTCTTTCTCCTCACCCACAACTCTTGCAGAGCATCATCTCCTTATAAGTCGGTGCTCTCGCACGTGCCGCGGGATGTCACTTCATCCTCGCACTCGGCGTTCCATCTGACAGAGACGTCAAACCACCACTTTCTCAAAAGCAGCTGCGCTTGCAAATGTGGCACTGCCTTGTTTTCTGAAGTTAGCAGCATTTTTTTTACCGCCTCTCTAACATCCTCCTTTTCCTTCATCGTGCACAAGCCTTGAATTCAAATGGACCTTGTGAAAGCTCCGATGGAATATGACACGCTCATAATATTTCCAAGGCCCTGGCAGATAGCTTCAACGGCTTACAATACATGTTTTCTGACCTTTGTTTTATTTGTTTCCGTGCCATGGTGACTGTTGAACCTGGGCCGTGTTGAAAATGGCAGATAATCTCCTGCTTTGCATGGGCGAAGCTTTCTCTCGCCGCTGAGCGGAGAACGTGTCTATCTCCTAACCCTGAGGCAGGGCCATTCTCCTGCTCGAGACTCAGAGGGAAAAAAAAAAGAAAGGAGAGAGGGAGAGAGAGAGCTGTGGAGGAATGGAAAGCAACGGCATCTGCAATGCAAATAGGTGCCCTGCAACCCTGAATAATTCAAAGTGTTGAATGGAAATCTTGCTTTTCTGATCCCCTGTCATTAACTTCTGCCGGAGTGGGCCATTCTCATTCGGGCTCTTTTGGCCTCCCACTCTTCTTTCCCCCCCATTTTTTTTCCTCCTCTACTTTTCCTCCCCACTTCTGAAACCACTTTTCTTCCTCTGCGTTTTTCATAGAAAGTCTTGCCTGCGCTCCCGTTTCCCCTCTCAGGTCGCTGATAAGCGACACAGCTTCCTTCCTGCCGAAGAGTTTGAAAGGAATTGTGAGAAGAAGAAAAGAAGCCTCCTCTGTTTTTATAGCCCTAATTTCCTTGTACAGTTGATCTGTGGATTATTCGCTGCCAGCAGCCGTGGGGGATACAGATGGTGAACCTTTGTGAGGCCCCTCTCTAAGCTCTTCCCTATTAAAAGAGCACAGAGAAAGGATTATCTCTCACTTGCTGAATATCAGATTCATACACAATGCGCTCGGTGTATTCATTCAAAGACTACTGCTCCCATTGTTAATTGCTACAGTGAAGGTTTCTCCCTTCTTTTTTTTTTTTGTCTCTCTGTGCTGCTTCAAGCCGTATTTTTGAAAACAAAGATATCTGATATCAAAATGCTGCTGTGGTGAAAATTCTATTTCTATGTTTTGTTTATTCCTTTTACGTCTAACGTGCTGGTTTCTGTGTTCGTCTTCTGCTTCAGCCTCCATCGAACTGAGAGGGAGCGGCTTAATATATTATTTGATGGATTAGAGTCTGAGCTTTTTTGAATAATTCATTCTTGGTTATTAATGTGACTGTCAGCCTCTGGTGTTTCATATGCCCCTGACTCTTGGTTTTTATTGGTCACTGAAAGCCTACAGACGGTGGAGTTCTTGTCCAAAACATAACAGCCTAAAGTGAGTATTGTATGGCTGTTTGACTTGGACCCATGACAGATGTGGAGTACTTGGTCTTTGCTGGTCCTTACTGATGTTCTCTGCTCAGAACTGGATATAAACTTATCTCCTCTCTATCCTGTGTTACAATTTCAAGCTAAAGAGTTTAGGTTTGGGTCACTTATATGAGTTCAGTACATGCTGCTTATAAACACCGAGTGATTCAACATAGTTGTACCAACAAAATGTCTGGTGAACTGCACTGGACAATAATGACTTGGCTTGACTGACAACTCTAATATTAATCTGCTTCTTTTGAATATGACAATCAAACATCCAGCTATATTCTGCTCCATGAATCCCCTCTCGATAAGCAACTATAGAACCCGCTAAATGGGAACAGTGTTTTTTGTGAATGTGCATTAAAATGGTGTTTAGGAGCTACAGAATGGTATTTTTTAAACAAATTTATTGAAATATCCCCCTTTTCATTTCATGTTAACAACCAAAACGTAATTTTTTGAAAATTATGTCAAAATCCCACTTCTAATCTAACTTACAACCCCAAGCGCATTAGACGTAACAATAGAAATGACAAATTCCTTGCTTGCATTTCTGCTATACTGCCATAAATTATTTCAAAAAAATCTTATCAATTTTTTTTCCCTGTTGGAAAACCTGCATTTTGTAATTTACATAGATTTTACATTTACATTAGACATTTACGTGAAGATTATTGCTGTTGTTTTGCAAAATATTCCCTTTACAATATGTGTATGGGCAGCACAACAGTGGACACCACAAAAACTGCTCAAGAATGTCTTAAGAACTCAAGCCCCCAAGCCCTCCTCCCCCCCATCCGAATGGCCTCATTTACATACAATGGATGCGATAATGCTAATTCAAACTGTTATTTGACAGTCCCATGGGAACAATGGACGTGATAATGCTTATCCAAACTGTTATTTGACAGTCTTAAAGGACCAAACACCATTTCAGGAAGTCTCCAAAAATCCTAGATAACAGTTTGATAGGATCTGATGGCACCTGTTGTAAACAAACCCTATCTACAGACAAGGGCCATTCAACTGGCAGCCCGCAAGTCCGGCCCACTGATGACTTCCTTAATTAAAAAAATAAAATCTGGGGGGGGGGGGAAGAGTGTGAAACCTATTAAAAATTTGAAATGGCAAATATTTCAGTCAAAGAGGTAGTCCTTTTATGTACCCATCTCTAATTGTATTTTCATGAGGATACAGACATACACTTTAAAGTGAGCACCCTCCCCATTGTAAGCATTGTCTTGACACTTTACGCAAGGCCAGGCCAGGCGTCATTCTGTGACCTCTTTCTTCAGTGGGGATTTTCACTGGGACCACTACCGGTACTAAACTACTTGGTGCTTTTCCCCTTCATATCGAGAACAACCTCTAACTCATGGCAGTGTTTCCCCTACTGTTGTCAATAGAGAGCGTCCTGCTCTGTCTACAGAACTGAGCGCCCCACCTACGAAAATTGTCCTTCACCCCCTTGTCAACAACTGCTGGCACTGACGTAGCGTTAATCTAGCGGCGCGCAACACAGATGTACTAGCTTAAAAGTTACAGATGTAGCACTGCTTCTTTTGCACAGTGTCTCTGGGTCACTCTCATGGAGAGAACTTTGTGAGTTTGGCAGAAAATAAAATAAAGTTTAACAGAGACACACATCTTTGTTTTAATCTGGGGTAGTACTGGGCGATATGGAAAAATCATATATCACGATATGGACTTTTTTATATCACGATAACGATATATATCACGATATATACAACACGATGTGTGTGTGTGTGTGTGTGTGTGTACAGGAAAAATTTGGACCAAAGTTTTTATTTTTTTTATTTTACTACAGATACAGTTACAATTATAAGAATGTGAACAAAAAGAACAAGGAAATTTGGACCAAAGTAGAAATTTCTACTTTGGTCCAAATTTTTCCTGCAGGTGGCGGTAAAACAACGGCTGCTAATAAAACCCACGAAGAAGAAATCCGCTCTGGAAGCTGGAGTAAACAAGGCAAGAAACAGAAAAGAGAAAACGTTGCGTTTGATTCCGGTTCTGTTGTGTCTCTGGTCTGTTTTGTATTGGTTAACTGGACCCGAGTTCGGACTCGGTTGGACTCTGGGTTCGTGTCCTCTGGACCCATTTTGTCTCCGAGTTTCAGCGGAGCGAAATAATGGAAGCTAACAAGGTGAGCTTCCCCCTCTTTTTGGTAAAAGTTCTTCTTCTTGGGCTGCCTGTGCAGCTGTTTCTCCTTGTTGTGACACCGGCTTCATGCCCCTGCGTCTCTGTTGCTCTCGAGTTTAACAACGTAAAGCATGTGTCGCAAACCCGCGCGTGCGTCAAACATAAAGCAGCGCCGTCATCTCGCAAAACCACAATATGAAGCTTCTTTGCGACAGTTATTTTTTTATTCTTATTTATCACGATAGAGACGATAGAAGGAAAGTAGCACGATAGACACGTTTCTATCGTCCCCACGATATATATCGTCATATCGCACAGCACTAATCTGGGGCATACAAATATCCATGTTTTGGTGTTAATAATGTTTAATTATAATAATGATGTTAGCAAGAGACACAAGTCGAAAGGCTGGCGATCTCATGGGGGCTTGCTCTTTCTCTCTCTCCCACTGTGCATGGAGTTCTGATGAACTGATCATATCAGTGTTTGATCGCCCGCGAGCAGCATTAAAAACAACAGATTTTTTTTTTACTGGGGGGAATATTGAATTGACGAAGCACAACAGCTTTGTAGTTATTTTAAAAAAGTTAACCACAAATAGAATCGCACATGTGAGTTAATTCATTTTAGTACATGACACATATGAGATGTTCGACATGCATCTCGCTCACTTTCAGCCCAGCTGAGTTCTGCTCCGCCTCTTGGTTCCTCTCAAAGGTCACATTAAAGCATGACGTGGACACTTCACCTGTGATTTATGAACCATTTGAGGAAGAACTGGTCTGTGCAGCCATTTCACTGTAAATGAGAACTGGTTCTTAATGGACCCACCTGGAACAGCAACATGTTGGTCATTCAGGGAACATTAAAAACCATCAACATCATTTTATTTTGAAAAGCGTAACAATTTTGGCCAGTCAGAGATGTCAGAATGATATTTGTGTTAAATTGGAGGCACAATGTGTCATTTTGTTTTTTTATATTGTTTCACAGAATATCACTACTTTTAATGCAAGGACATACATATTTTAATGTAATTTCTTTGAACTACACTTTTGTGTTCTGTTTATTGCATTTATGATTGAATGCAGCAAAATGAACTATTTAAAAAATATTATTGTATTAGTTGGTTTATTTTAATAATGACTTTAATTACTGGATGTCCGGCCCTGAGCTGTTGACTTTCAGTAACGGTGGCCCCCTGAACAGTTTAGTAGAACAGCCCTGCTAAAGACCCTTTTCCTTCATCTGGTCCAAAGAATCTGTTGCCAGCAGCAACAACAGAAATGTGGGATGTCACTTTAAGGGATTTTTCTTTCTTTCCAAATGATGACAAAATGATGACAAAATCCTTGAGACTCAGAATTTTTTTTGATAAACTGAATTAAAGTTGTGAAAAAAAATTCAACTAATTAAAATTGGCAATATTTAGTTATTTTATTTTGCACATTTCAAAGAAATTATATTAATTTTGGTTCCACTGACAGACTTTTCTAACTTGACAACAACATAAACTAACTTACTATGGTAACTAACTAACTAACTAAATATACAGTACATACATACATTTTAGTTCTACAGCTTTTATTTCAATATCCTCGTGATTTATTAATACAAAGCTCTTTTATTTAGTTGATTTTTCTCAAGCTGTTTTTATTTGAATACTTTGAGCATGAGAATATTTTCCAACTGCTTCTTCTGGCTATGATTACATATTTTATCCATATTTACTTTTTTTTTTTCATTTAGTGGGACCAAGAGGTAACTCAATATGGTGTAGTGGCTAGGGAATTAGACTTGGGATCCGAAGGACCCAGGTTCGAACCCCGGTCACGGCACACCTTGGGGTGTCTATGAGTGCACATCTATTTTCCCCAGCTCCCCGGGCGCTGACTACGGCTGCTCACTGCACCACCTGGTGGTGGTTGGGTTAAATGCAGAGGCCAATTTCGTCTGTCAAGTATGGGAAACATACACAGATGACAAAAATGTGACATTTATTTATTTATTTTAT
>JBBPBX010051420.1:0-16812 GCA_038048925.1 Garcialebias charrua | reverse complement strand
ACATACATACATATATATATACTATTGTTTGCACAGTGGAACTCCTAACATCTTGAAAATCTTGCAGCAAAAATATTAAGGTTTACTTGCCTTGTCTGTTCAATTCCAGTCCAGAAAAAACACTCATCGCCAGATCCTGGAGAGTAGAGCGAGCAATTTTATCCACCACCAGGTGCAATGGGGATGCCAGGGGGTGTCCAATGGTGGCCTTGACCCCCAGAGATTAATCTTTGGCCACCCCAATCATTTGAGTACTTAAGAAATATAAAATCTAGAATTCACAGTTTCCTTAAAAATAGAGATGATCGGTTTACATATAAATACAGCAGTGGCCATTTTGGATTTTGACATGGCAAACCAATTTTTGATCTGGAACTTTCTTATGTCTAGATGCAGCCACACACCAAAATGGAAGTCGGTACATTATACTTATTTTTCAAGTTATCTAGCTCACAACGTGCACAAATAGATGGAGGGTATATCTAATACGTCTCTTTGCTCTGTGACAGGGGACAAAAACAGGTGTTTTTGCTAACCTCAGTAATTTTACTGTAATCTTTATTAACACACACTGGCCTTTTAAAAATAAACTACATTTAACAAAATAAAAATAATTAAAGTAATGACCTGTGTGATATTAATTCATTCTAGCATCTCATTCCATCTGATCTGATCGGTTCAAACAAAACGTACAGCTTATTAAGAAATATTATATTAACAACTTGATGATCTTGTTTTATAGATTAAAGATAAAACTTTTTATCTGTTAAATAAACCCACAGTAATTGACAGTCGTTGCGTTGTTCAGTGTCTCGCTCTAGTCTTTTTGAAACCTGCACATAAAAACAAACAATTATTTCAGCCCTAAAAGTTTTCACCCAAACTCTTTTATGGTCTCTCAGCTCTGCTGATGAAGCGGGTCAGAGACTCGAGGCCTGTTTCCAGCTCTGCTTACGCAATGCGGACCCTCTCTCTGGCTGCGAGCCAAACTCAGATCATTCGAATTGAATTTAGCGGAGAGTTGTTCTTTGGTGTAATTAAGTTTTCTTCTTCTCTCTCTGCCTTGAAGATGACAAGGGACTGAATTTGTCACTTGTTGTTTTTCTGCAGCCCTGACACAACCGAGGCCATTACACTAAAGAATCATTGTGGTCAGAGGCTTTTTATGGCTCCAAATGATTTTAGTTTATCATATAACTACCCGGCTTTCAGCTTTCAATAAAAAATCACACTCAGAAAAGCTCCGTGCTAATGCATATTGGCTGCAGCATTGCAGAATGGTGGGGAATTTCCAATATTAATGGTGAACCACTGCTTGTGTGTAAATGTGTGTGTTCTGGTTCCCCATGGGAACGTTCATCTGGTTTTCCTTCAGCTAATTGGGAGAGAGGGAGGCAGACTGAGTGAGAGGAAAGACGAACTGGAGAAGTTTAATTGAATGAAAGCTTCTCCTGAGCTCAGATACCGTAAACATGGAGGAAACCCAAACCGAGGCCTGCAGCTTTCCGAGGCCTCCTGAGGACTGTCTGAACCTCTCTGTCTTCTCTTCTGGACCTCGCAGCATTATCGTAATGCCATTGGCTCGTCCTCCTTCGATCTAAACAAAGCTGAACTCTAGCTTTCACTGGAATCAATCTACACCTAAACTGATTAGTGGTGCTTGGATGGATCAGCATGCTTAAGGACGGTATTTTCAGGGGAAATTGGCTCCTTCATCCCTCGCTCCCTATTCAGCGACAGCACACGCAGCAGATTCCCCTCGAAGCATCTTGCTGTTTAAAGTCCGGCTGAACTGTCTCACTGGAAGTCTTAAATCAACCTTATGGGCCATTTCAGAAATTGCTACCATTAGGAACTGCATACATGCGCTTTTCCTCGTCTTTTGAGCTCTAAAAACAGAAGATCACATCGAGTTGTGGCTTTTGCTGATCCTGCTGCTTGAATACAAAAGGAGATATTCTGCATTTAGTTAGAAACTCAAGCATCAGCTTTTCTTTAAAAATCCCAATAATAAAAATAGATTCTGGGACTTACTTGTGCAATAAACTAATTGGTAACAAAATGCTTTTATTGTTGTATGAGTATTAACTTAATTTGGGATTGTTCATTATTTATTTGAACCATATTCCAAGGTGGAACGATTATAAAACATTTTAATGTTTAAAACAAAAATTGGAGGCAGCACGGTGGCGCAACTGGTAGAGCTGCTGCCTCTAAGCGAGCAGGTCCCTGGTTCAAATCCCAGTCCGGGGGCCTTTCTGGGTGGAGTTTGCATGTTCTCTCCATGCATGCGTGCATTTTCTCCGGGTACTCCGGTTTCCTCCCACAGACCAAACACATGCATGTTAGGCTGACTGATAACTCTAAATTGACCCTAGGTGTGAGTGAGAGAGTGAGTGGTTGTTTGTCTTGTTTGTCTCTGTCCCTGTGATGGACTTGCGACCCGTCCAGGGTGTACCCCACCCCTCGCACAGTGATTGTTGGACATGGGCACCGGCGACCCCCGTGACCCAAAATGGAAGAAGCGGGTAGAGTATAATAGATGGATGGATGGAAACAAAAATCGGGTGCACAAATTTTAACATGTTGTAATTGTTTACTTAATTTACAGAGGGTCAGAATTATACATACTGTGGGGATTGCAGTTTGTCACCATTAACCACTTCCTGCAGCTCTAGAGTGGTAGGTGGATATATTTGATAGCAGTTGTTCCCCACACAGCTGATGAGACTCCACCTGCAAATAAGGCTGAGCTTGACCAGAACTCAGGGCTGGAATGTTAATTTCCAAATGATGACCCAGTCTACAACCCTTTGTGTCTTCTCTGTGGTCCTCATTGCTATCTTTTGCTTCAAGCCTTTTGGGTTTCCTTCATTCAAATACCTGGTCTCATTGCATTTCCTCACCACCAACCTGGAACCTGTTCTAGAGAACCCCTGCATTGGAGTCCAAATCTATAAATGCTTTAATAACCCAAACCCATACATAATCAACTCATCCTTATCTCCATGTCCAACCTGTCATTCAACTGGTCACTTATCTGGCTTCATTTTCATCTACTGGTCTTGTAAAGTTTGTAAACAACAGCAATAATGCAGTAAGAGAAAATATTGTCGGTCAATGGCAAAGTCCTTGGTCGACCCACCCTCAGTCCCCGGCAAAGTCCTTGATTGGCTCCCTCTGAGTCCATGGCAAAGTCCTTGGTCGGCCCCCTCTGAGTCCATGGCAAAGTCCTTGGTCGGCTCACTTTCTGTCAATAGCAAAGTCCTTGGTCGGCCCGCTCTCAGTCAATGGTAAAGTCCTTGGTCGGCCTCTGTTCAATCAATGGCAAAGTCCTTGGTCGGCCCCCTCTCAATCAATGGCAAAGTCCTTGGTCGGCCCCCTCTCAGTCAATGGCAAAGTCCTTGGTCGGCCCCCTCTCAGTCAATGGCAAAGTCCTTGGTCGGCCCCCTCTCAGTCAATGGCAAAGTCCTTGGTCGGCCCCCTCTCAGTCAAAGGCAAAGTCCTTGGTCGGCCCCCTCTCAGTCAATGGCAAAGTCCTTGGTCGGCCCCCTCTCAGTCAATGGCAAAGTCCTTGGTCGGCCCCCTCTCAGTCAAAGGCAAAGTCCTTGGTCGTCCCCTTCTCCGTCAAAGGCAAAGTCCTTGGTCGGCCCCCTCTCAGTCAAAGGCCAAGTCCTTGGTTGGCCCCCTCTCAGTCAAAGGCAAAGTCCTTGGTCGGCCCCCTCTCGGTCAATGCAAAATCCTTGGTCGGTCCCCTCTCAGTCCTCAAGAAAGTCCTTGGTCGGCCTCCACTCAGTTCTCAGTGAAGTTCTTGTTCAGCCTCCTTTCAGTCCTCAGTGATGTAAACCTGGTTTCTGTTTTGGACAGGGACATAAGTGTCCCAGCAGTTTTGAGTTCAGGGCAGTCTTGTGTCTTCATTTTTCATGGGTTGTTCCTGAACATGCTTGCATATGAGGGGAACAGTTTGGGTCTTCTTCCAGACCTTGACAAAGTGAGGAAATAACCATAGCATCATCTTGCATCCAGTTGCTTTTTCTGATGATCTTAGATTCAAGTAAATTAGAAATGCCCCAAAGCAAGTTTCCATCTTGTGCAAATTTACAGTTGTCATTTTTAGATCTTCACAGATTTCCTCCAAGTGTCCCAGTGTTCTGATCTTTGATACATTTAATGAGTCAAATTCTTTTTCTCTGGCAGGCAGAAACCAGCTGCAGTAAATCTCAGTCCCTGATAAGTTATTAGACCTCAACCATGTCAAGTAAAAAAATATTCTGAAACATTTGCTCATTAAACATTTAGGAGAACAATTATAGGCCTAACACATATTGGTTACAACTCAGTCAGTTTTACAAATATTGAGATAAACTTTTGTTTGGTAATAACTGAGTCATCACAACACAACACACATACTCTGAGTGTTGAACTGATTGATTAGCGTTTGGATTCAACTCAATTAAAAAAGTTTGTAGCCAAGAGTCATTCTTGTCACAGAATCCAAGCGATCACAGATCACACAAGATCTTGCAGTATCGTGTAATTTTTGTTGAGTCACACAGAAACACTAAAACTTTTTAAAATAGGAATGTTCTTTATTTAAAAACTAGATCAGCAGCGGGCGATATTCATGTCTTCAGAGAAGGCTATAGATGTTTGTTTTCCCTCATCGTGGAGCAAAGAGGGGAACTGGAAATACCAACCATTCATACACATGTTGTAAGCATGATAACTTAAAAATTAAATGAGGTAACAACTTCAATTTTGGTGTGTAGCTGCATCCAGACATAAAAATGCCACCAGATTTGTATGTAAACTGACCACCACTATAATTTGAAGAATACTGTCTAGTTTTTATATTGCTTAAAAGTGTTTTAAAAAGGATTGTTGTAGGAGCCCCACTGTCTGCAGCCTTCTCCAAGATGGCCGCCAATTGACACCAGCTATGGCCATCCACCTGATGAGGAGCAACACTACTTAAGGCTGCAGTCCAGTGTGACCTGACCTTGGAGCATTGTGTCTCAATTGGTATTTATGCCTTCAGCCTGAAAGTGTGTGTCTGAGAGATTTACTTACCTTGTGATTTTTGTGCCCGCAGTATCCGGAAAACCCTTGGATCCTGTTTTGCTGGCCAGTTCTGCCTCGTTGCCTCTCGCTTGCCAGATCTGCCTTGCCTGCCATTGTCTGTCAGACTCGTCTGCCCCTTTGCCTGATATTTCCCTCTACTCTGGAGCCTTCGTGGAATCCCCTCTGAGCCTCGCTCCAACATCAACACCTGTAAGAGAAACAAACATAATAATAATAATAATGAATTCAATTTATACCGCACTTTTCATTAATAAAAATCTCAAAGTGCTAAACAGAACATCAACATCAACTCATCCTTCCAACCAGAACCCCCTGGCACTGTTCTCTCTTCCAAGCGCTCCAGGGATTCCAAGTGTACATTTCCACACTATACATAATAAACACTGCAAGCTTTTCTAATTTTGGCTTTTGTCCTGGTTTCGTACCACTCTGGGTTCAGTCAGTCATTAGAGTTGTAAGCTCAATCATCCAGGTAGATAACAAAAAAAAATTTAAAAAAAAATGAAATCCTGTCATCTGAACCAGTTTCTTTAAGTGAGAAATGTTTTGTCCTCCACCCAGAGGACTTCCTCAGTCTATGGCCTGCCAATCAGATATGTCCCATAGCCTTCACTGCTGTGTTTCAAGACAACCTCCTGTTGGAATCTCAAATGTAGGCTTTTAACATGCAAAACACACCCATCCAAAACAATAAATCATGTACAACAATCAAATGTTTTAGACCAGCTCGGCATTCAACACCATCATCCCCCAACAGCTCATCCTTAAACTGGACAGTCTGGGGCTGAACACCTCAATGTGTAACTGGCTGCTAGACTTCCTGACCGGGAGACCACAGACAGTACGGGTCGGGAGTAACACATCTAGCACCATCACATTGAACACAGGGGCCCCACAAGGATGTGTGCTGAGCCCCCTTCTATTCACCCTGCTAACACACGACTGCACACCATCATACAGCTCCAACCACTTCATCAAGTTTGCGGACGACACAACAGTGGTGGGTCTCATCAGCAACAACGATGAGACGGACTACAGGAACGAGGTGAGCCGCCTGGCCTTGTGGTGCGGACACAACAATCTCACTCTCAACGTGGAGAAGACAAAGGAGATTGTTGTGGACTTCAGGAAGAGGGATGCCCAACATGCCCCTCTGACCATCAACAGCACCACAGTGGAGAGAGTGGACAGCACCAAGTTCCTGGGAGTGCACGTCTCAGAGGACCTGTCCTGGAGCAGGAACACTGCATCACTGGCCAAGAAGGCTCACCAGCGTCTCTACTTTCTCCGCAAGCTGAAAAGGGCTGGAGCTTCAACCCCCATCATGTGCACCTTCTACAGAGGTGCCATAGAAAGTGTCCTGACCAGCTGCATCACGGTGTGGTTTGGTGCATGTACTGCATCCTGCCGCAAGAGCCTCCAGCGCATCGTGAGAGCAGCTGAGAAGATCGTCGGCACCTCCTTCCCCTCACTGCAGGACTTACACAGCAACCGCCTCACTCGGAAAGCCCTCTGCATGGCAGGTGATCCCACACACCCACTACACAGCTGCTTCAGACTGCTGCCATCAGGGAGGAGACTGAGGAGTCTCCAGGCTCGAACCAGCAGACTGAGAGACAGCTCTGTTCATCAGGCAGTCAGGATGCTAAACACTCTGCCTGCTCTGCCTCCCCTCCCATTTGAACTGCCTTAACACAAAAAACTTTCTCACACATTACCACACAACACAAAGATTTTAACACTGGACTCTGTGTCATCAAACGGGTTATTCACTAAACTCTCGGTCATGTGCTCATTCAGTTTGCACTACTTCTCATATTTGCACTAATGTTTGTATTACATTACTGCCTATAGTCATACTACTGTTTACATTCACTGTTTACATTTATTAATACTGTTTACATTTATTACTACTGTTTACATTTATTACTACTGTTTACATTTACACTACTTTTATATCTACACTACTGCTGATACATATACAGTATTCTCTGACTAGCCTTATCTAAGGATGCCCAATGTGCCTTATGTGCCTTACTGCATATGCCACTTTGCCTCTACACCAACATCAACTACCTCATACATATACTGTGTACATTAACTCGCCTCTGGTCGGGCAGTTTAGCCGGAGAGAAAGATCCCACGAAGAAAAAATCCAGAACAGTTCAGCTTCAAGCGAAGGTGAAGTGCGCAAAGAGGCAGAACGTGAGGCGTCCTCCATTTTTTTTCCAGAGGGGCGTGGCCTCTGGAGACGTAGACGCCTCACTTGCCTTAAAAGGCGTGATTGTAATGCTTCAGGTGAACAGCGCGTGGCGCAATTCCCATATATTCTGTGTTGCACTGCAGTGACCGACTGAAGGGGAACTCATATGCTGCTTTGCCACTCTTTGCAAATGTCAATGCTAGAACCTTCAGTTTATTTTATAGATATACTTTTTATACTTTTTATACTACTATGCAAAAACTCAGGACAGTATTACACTTTTATTATTTCATTTTATGCTTATGTTCATTAAATGTTTAGTGTTTTAGTGTTGGTGTAAATTTTCTTACTTTTATACTACTATGCAAAAACTCAGGACAGTGCTGGTGAAGATTCTCAGTCGTCCAGGACATGATAAAATCAAAAAGGCGTTCAATACAAGATCAACTGATGATGTCATCAGTTGATCTTGTATTGACGCCTTTTTGAACTCAGGACAGTGTTACACTTTTACTATTTTATGCTTATGTTTATTAAATGTTTTAGTGTTTTAGTGTTTAAATGGTTACTGTTGCACCGAGGGGCTGAGAGAAACGCAATTTCAATCCTGTGTATGTCCTGTACATATTGCAGTTCTGACAATAAAGTTGACTTTGACTTGGCCAGATGGCCAACTTGCTACTCACAGAAACAGCATGAGGACAACCAAGACCAAAGTGGTTCTGGAAAAGGGTTGTAAGCTCAATGATCCATGATAACAAAAAAAAAAGTTAAATCGTGTCATCTGGACCAGGTTCTTGAAGGGAGAAACGTTTCGTCCCCCGTCCAGAGGACTTCCTCAGTCTGCGGCCTGCCAACAAGAGCTGTCCCATCTGGCAAGCCGTAGACTAAGGAAGTCCTCTGGATGGGGGACGAAAAATTTCTCACTTAAAGAAACTGGTCCAAATGACACAATTTAACCTTTTTTGTTGCTTAAAATTATGCTTTCCTCAAATCATTTGGGGTGGCCAAAGATTAATCTATGAGGGCCAAGGCCACCATTGGCCACGCCCTGGCTCCTCCACTGAACCTGGTGGTTGATAAAATGCTCCCTCCACTCTCCAGGATCCATTACTCTGCTCTGCCTCAGACAAGAAAAATAAAACCCTCCTCCTATTCTTCTCCACAGTGTAATGCCGGCTACCCACCAAACGCGTTTCAGGCAGTGGAAGCAGCCGGTTTACATTGAAGTCTATGAGGAGGCGCGGCGAAACGTCGCGCGGCACGTTTTGAGCATTTCGAGCAGCGCGGCAGCGCGCTGCAGTTCTTTTCCGCGCATGCGACGCGTCCAAAGCAGCCGATGCCAGAGTTCAAATATTTGAACTTTGGCTGCTCGACGTGTCGCAGCAACCAATCGGGAGAGGCCCTGCTTTGTGATGACGCAACGACGACTGGACTTTTTTTGGAGTTTTTAAACTTACCCCAACGAGCCTCCATGAAGAAACCAGCCTATAAGAATCTTGGCATTTTTACAGTTGCCGCTGTCCGCTCAAGCGCACGATCACCCCAAACATAAAAAAATGTTTTAATCTCAACAAAGACGTTCGGAGCTGCAGTTCGGCTCATAGAAAACCCACTCAAGTAGTAACGAGGCTCACGTACAGCTGATTTCGTCTGATCGGTGTACAGAAACAAAACAAAACAGACCGGAAAAGGAGCCAGACGCTCCTCCCACTGCGCGTCATCAGACGCATCTTCAGTGTGAACAGATTCTGGTGACAAGCAGCCAACAGGGTGCGTCAGGAGCGTTTTTGCTGCTGAAGACGCGTTCGGTGGGAACCCGGCATTACTCATCCCCCTTGAACCTCTTGAGCACCAAAAACATTAAGCTTTACCTTCCCTGTTCAATTCCAGTCCAGAAAAACTCTCGTCTAAAAAAAATTACATTCACTATTCAAACCTCAAAAACAGGGGACATCGGAGTACAGCTTGTTTATTTGAGTTTTTAAGACATCGTCATGTTATTACTCATTTCTGAATGATGTAGTCTTTCTTTTAGTCCTGCCCATTCTTTCTCATTAAATCACCAGTCATCAGTTGTCCTTTTTTAAAGTGATTTTACATTTTTGCACAGTTTCAGTCAATCTGTCATCATTGATTTGAAGTGAACTTGATTAGAACGAGGTGAGGTCATCATGTGTCACCACATTAGGGTACAAACTGGTGGGGTTAGGTTAGATTCCGTTCAGGTCAGGTTGTTCAACTACAATTTTATTTTTGCTTTATACAGCAGAAATGTCATCCTTTAAACTAATTCACCTTTGATCTGACGGACAGGATGCTCTGCTGCTCTTGTTCATTGTTCAGCTTTAGGTGAGAAGGCTGTAGCGAGGACCTGGAACTTAAATGTTTTCAACCATCCCTGATCGAGTTAGACGGGATCATTTTCATGTAACGCTTCTGTAATGATAAGAACAAAAGCTTAAGTAATAAAGGAACGAGTGAAATCTGCCTCTTGTCAGCGTTTACGATGAGAAGCACTCGGGTGATTAGATGTCCTGCAATCGATGCCGCCTCTTCTCTTAACATTAAGACTGCTCTTAACAGATTACAGCCCCCCTCCTCCCAAACATGCTCCACTTTTACTCCTCATCCTCCCCGCTCCTCCTTCCAGATCACAAAACTACTCTTTCTGCAGCCGCAACAGGAGGTGTGCTCCTCCAGCCTTTGTTTTTTTATTTTACCCTTTTCTCTTCTTCGTCTTTTAGATCTCAGTTGGATCGTAGCTGGAGGGATGGTCTGACAAAATGAAAAAAAACCAAACTTAAAATCAAGGATTAGTGGTAAACTGCTAGAAAAGATGGACCTGCTGATGATTCCCTGTCTCCTTCTGCTCGTATGTTTTCATCCCTCTGCAGCCACGAGCCTCATCACAGGTAAGCTCCATATAAAAAACACGAAAGCACAGCGACAACACTCGTCATGGGAACTCGTCATGTAACTGTGGGTCTATGTGTCCTCATCACCTCACATCTTGATTCCACGCTGGACTTTGGCTCCTGAAGCAGACCTATTTGAAGCTAGAGGTATGAGGCACACACGTCTCCTAACTGTGTTTGGCTGGAAAACCTGTGTTCTTTTTAAAATGCTGAAGCGGTGCTTTAGATAAGGAACCATGTGTGTGTGTGTGTCCAGGCCAGCGTGTGTGCAAGGCAGGGAAAGGGAAGCCGTGCTACAAGTTGGCTTATTTCTCGGAGCTGCGTCGGAAGCTGAACTTTGCGGAGGCCGAGCTGGCCTGCAGGCGGGACGGGGGTCAGCTGCTGAGCATCAGGTCTGCAGCCGAGCAGAAGCTCATCGAGCAGCTCATCACCGAGCTCCGCCCCATGGACGGGGACTTCTGGATCGGGCTCCGGAGGAACCACAGAGAAGAGGACAGCAGCTCGGACTGCTCCTCTCAGTACTACTGGCTGGACGGCAGCAGGTCTAAGTTCAGGTGGGAGCGGGAGATCAAGGGGTGAAAGGTCAAAGGTCAACCAGACAACCTAACTGATGGGTTTGACATGGATTTTAACGTTAACATTTTTTGTTTATACATTTATTTACTTTGGCTTTCTGGACTTAATGTCACTTTTAATTTTTTTTATTCTTCCATAAAAAACTAATCAGTTACAGTACTGTATAAGTACAGGAATTTAAATATTGACCAAAACACAAAAAAAGATAAATATTTTGCAACTAATAATAATAACCAAGAACATCCTTGTAAAAGACATTAATAATCTCAATGGATCTCTTTCCTAGAAAAATAAAGGTTTTAATTTTTTTTTACACTAACGAGGGGGATTGACAAACACCTGTGAGAGACAACGAGGATCAGGTGAGAGTGGGCGGGGCCGAAACAGGAAACTGACAGATAACAACAGAACACAAACACAAAGATCCAGAAACACAGAAACTAAACCATGAACAAGATCAAATAAAGAATCAACTTAAAACGAACCGACAAAAACTAACGACTCAGATCTCAACTCTGTTAAACATTTGAGAACCATCTGTTTTGTGTTCACCTGCAGCTCTGAACAGGAAGAGTGTTAACATGTTGTGTACCTGTGTGTTGTGTTAACTTGTTGTGTACCTGTTTGTTGTGTTAACATGTTGTGTACCTGTGTGTTGTGTTAACATGTTGTGTACCTAGGTACACAACTCATGAGCTCGTGACCATTGGTGAGGGTAGGAACGTAGACTGACCGGTAAACAGAGAGTTTTGCCTTACAGCTCAGCTCTCTCTTCACCACAATGGACCGGTACAGAGTTCGCAATACTGCAGACGCTGCACCAATCTGTTTGTCAATCTCACACTCCATTCTTCCCACACCAGTGAACAAAACCCCAAGATACTTGAACTCCTCCCCTTGAGGCAGAACCTCACCCCGACCTGAAGAGAGCAATCCACCCTTTTCCGATAGAGAACCATGGCCTCAGATTTGGAGGTGCTGATTCTTATCCCAGCCGCTTCACAATCGGCTGTGAACCGCTTCAGTGAGAGCTGAAGATCACAGCATGATGACGCCAACAGAACCACATCATCTGCAAAGAGCAGAGATGGAATCCTGAGGCCACCAAACCGGAAACCCTCCGCCAGCTGGCTGCACCGAGAAATTCTGGCCATAAAAGTTGTGAACAGAACCGGTGACAACGGGCAGCCCTGGCGGAGTCCAACTCCCACCTTAAAGGGGTCCAACTTACTACTGGCAATGCGAACCAAGCTCTCGCACCGCTTGAATAGGGAATGAACAGCCCGTAGCAACGGGCCGCAAATCCCATACTCACGGAGCACCCTCCACAGTGCACCCCGAGGAACACGGTCAAATGCCTTCTCCAAATCCACAAAACACATGTAGACAGTATGGGCAAACTCCCATGATCCCTCGAGGATCCTAGTGAGGGTAAAGAGCGGATCCAGTATTCCACGGCCAGAACGGAACCCACATTGTTCCTCCTGGATCTGAGGTTCGACCAACGATAGGACTTGTTTCTCCAGTACCCCTGAATAGACCTTAGCAGGGAGGCTGAGGAGAGTGATGCCCCTATTATTGGAGCACACTCTCCGGTCCCCCTTTTTGAAGAGGGGAACCACCACCCCAGTCTGCCAATCCAATGGCATTGCCCCCGATGTCCACGCAACGTTGCAAATGCGTGTCAACCAAGACAACCCCACAACATCCAGAGCCTTAAGGAAATCAGGGTGAATCTCATCCACTCCTGGAGCCCTGCCACCTCGGAGCTTTTTAACCACCTCAATGGCCTCAGCTACAGTTATGGATGGATCAACCCCAAAGTCCCCCGACTCAGCTTCTTCCATGGAAGGCATGCTAGTGGGATTGAGAAGGTCCGAGAAGTATTCCTTCCACCTCTCGACGACATCATTGGTCGAGGTCTACAGCAGCCCACCTTCACTGAATACAGTGTTAGTAAAGTGCTGTTTTCCCCTCCTCAGCCGTCTGATGGTTTGCCAGAATCTCCTCAGAGCCGACCGAGAGTCGTTATCCAAGGTCTCACCGAACTCCTCCCACATCCGAGCTTTCGCCTCAGAAACAGCCAAGGCTGCGGACCGCTTGGCCCTCCAGTACTCCTCAGCTGCCTCCGGAATCCCACTGGCCAATAAGGCCCAATAGGACTCCTTCTTCAGCTTGACAGCCTCCCTAACCTGGGGTGTCCACCACCGAGTTTGTGGATGGCCACCGTGAGAAGCTCTGACAACCTTGCGGCCACAGCTCAAGTCAGCTACCTCAACAATTGAGCTGCGGAACATGGCCCACTCAGACTCAATACCATACCATACCATTTTATTTATAAAGCACTTTAAACAGGAACAAGTCCACCAAAGTGCTGGACAAACAAACACGCAACAGGCAACACATACAATGAAGTACAACACGAAAAACATAAAAACATTGCAGATCATAAATCAAACGATCCAGTACACATCAGCTGGCATTGAAAGCGATGGAGTAGTAGTGAGTTTTTAACCGGGATTTGAAAACCGAGAGGGAGGTCCCCCACCTGTCCCCCACCTCAGCTGGGATGCGGTTAAAGCTTTCTCGGAGGTGTGAGTTGAAGATCTCTCTGACGGGATCTTCTGCAAGGCGTTCCCAGCAAACCCTCGCTACACATTTGGGACTACCAGGTCTGTACGGCATCTTCCCCTGCCATCTGATCCAGCTCACTACCAGGTCGTGATCAGTTGACAGCTCAGCTCCTCTCTTCACCCCGGCCGCAAATCACATGACACGACTATGAAGTCTATCATTGATCTACGACGCAGGGCGTCCTGGTGCCAAGTGCACTTATGGACACCCTTATGATCGAACATGGTGTTTGTGATGGACAAACTATGACTGGCACAGAAGTCCAATAACAGAACACCACTCTGGTTCAGATCAGAGAGGCCGTTCCTCCCAATCATGCCCCTCCAGGTCACACTGTCATTACCCACATGGGCATTGAAGTCCCCCAGCAGAATACATTCTTTTTTCATTTTTTTTTCATTTACCCTTTATTTATCCAGGTAGTCTCATTGAGTCACGATAACTCATTTTCAAGAGAGACCTGTTTTTAGGGAGCAGATGGTGGGGGTTAAGGACCTTGCTCAGGGGCCCAGAGTGGGGCGAATGAGGGTGGAGGCAGGTGTGGGTGTTTCACCTTTTTCTATCCACATTTTTTTTATGTTGTCAGTACCGGGGCTTGAATCGGCGATTTTCCGATCACATGCCCACCGCCTCTAACCACTGCGCCACCACTCCCCACTCAGACATGTTCTGATTCTGATATATGCATTTTGGGTTGTGTAATGGCTTAACATGTTGCATACTTGTGTTTTAAGTTAATGTGTTGTGATCCTGTGTGTTCTGGTAACATGTTGTGTAACTCTGTGTTGTCAACATGTTGTGTCCGTGTGTGTTGTGTTAACATGTTGTGTTAAGGTGTGGGTGTTCCTGTGTGTTTTGTATTTGTCTGTTAGCATGCTGTGTACTTGTGTGTTGTGATAACATGTTGTGTACCGGTACTTGTATACTGTGTACTTGTGTGTTGTATTAACAGGTTGTGTACTTGTGTTTTTGTGAAAGATATTGTATACCTGTGTTTTGTTAATGTGTTCTTGTGAGTTATGTTCATGTGTTGTGTTCTTGTGATAACATGTTGTGTACCTATGTGCTGTGTTAATGTGTTGTGTAACTGTGTGTTAATGTGTTATGTCCTTGTTTGTTGTGTTAGCGTGTTGTGTACCTGTGTATTGTGTGAACATGTTGTGTTCTCGTGTGTTGTGGTAACATGTTGTGTACCTGTGTGTTGTTTTAACATATTGTGTAACTGTGTGTTACATTAATGTGTTGTGTACAGTTCTTGTTTGTTGTGTTAATGTGTTGTGTACCTGTGTGGTGTCTTCATGTGTTGTGTACCCGTGTGTTGTGTTAACATGTTGTGTAACTATGTGTTGTGTTAACATGTTATGTACATGTGTGCTGCGTATGTTGTGTGCTTTTGTGTTGTGCTAACATATTGTGTACATGTGTGTTGTGTTAACATGTGGTGTTTTATGTGTTGTGTTCTTGTGTGTTGTGGTAATGTGTTGTGTACCTGTGTGTTGTGTTAACATGTAGTGTACCTGTGTGTTGTGTATTTGTCTGTTAGCATGTTGTGTGCTTGTGTGTTGTGTTTGCATGTTGTGTACATGTGTGTTGTGTTAACATGTTGTGTTTTTATGTGTTGTGTTCGAGTGTGTTGTGGTAATGTATTGTGCACCTGTGTGTAGTGTATTTGTCTTGTGTATTTGTCTGTTAGAATGTTGTGTGCTTGTGCTTTGCGTTAGCATGTTGTGTACTGTACATGTGTGTTGTGTTAATATGTTGTGTGCTTGTGCTTTGTGCTAACATGTTGTGCCTGTATGTCGTGTTAACATGTAGTGTACCTGTGTTGTGTTTATCATTGTGTACCTATGTGTTGTTCTAAATTTGTGTATCTGTTGTGTTTTAATTTGTCTGTTAGCATGTTGTGTGCTTGTGTTAACATGTTGTGTTTGTGTGTGTCGTGGTAATGTGTTGTGTGCCTATGTGTTATCTTAATGTGTTGTGTACTTGTGTGTTGTTTTAACATTGTGTGCCTGTATGCCGTGTTAACATGTACAGTAGTGTACCTGCGAGTTGTGTTACCATTGTGTTCCTATGTGTTGTGCTAACTTTGTGCATCTTGTGTGTTGTGCTAACTTTGTGTACTTGTGTGTTGTAGGAACTGGCACATGGACGAGCCGTCCTGCGGGTACGAAGTGTGTGTTGTCATGTACCACCAGCCGTCCGCCCCGGCAGGTCAGGGGGAGCTCTACATGTTCCAGTGGAACGACGACAACTGTGAAACCAAGAACAACTTCATCTGTAAATACACTGCAGGTCCGTCTGCTGCACTTTCCCTTGCAAACTAAACTCAATCAATGTTAAATCAGTCGTCGTTTTCTCCAGAGAAACCGCCGGACCCCACCCCGCCTGCCAACTCCACTCAGACAGGTGAGTCACAGGGAACAGCGCCGCAGCAGCTCAGCACATTTAACAAACCAGATGTCTTTCTGTCCAGATGTTGTCTTTCCATCTGCGCTTCCGTGGGATCCGAGGGAGCAGAACCAGAACAGGGGAGCAGGTCCTTCAACCGTCACGATTCACCCCGAACCTCTGAGCTCATTTCTAACTGTGGGTCTGTAACGTTTCTGTGATTTTCAGCTGTGAATTTAGTTTACGTCATCATTCCCAGCATCCCCCTCCTGCTCCTGCTGCTGACGGTGCTGGGAGTCTGCTGCTTCAAGCTGCCGTGCCGACGGTGAGAAAAACAAACACCTGCAAACATTTTTAAACCTGATTTTAGTCTAAATCCTTCTGAAAGAAAGACATCTGGATTACTCATGTGTGCTGGTAAGTCTTTGTTGATGAAGAGACATCGGGGGATTCTCCAGAATGAGTTGATTTCAAACCTGCAGTAATTATCAACGACTGACAACAGATGTGTTTCTTCAAGGAGGCCACACCTCACAGTGTCACCGAGCTCTTTACAGTCACTTTGTGGTTTAGTTTACAGCTGACCCATCAGGGTACAGATGGGGATTTGTAGCTCGGAACCTCACATGATTCGGCGATTTGGACCAGACAGCACCTGGACTTCAAGGCTGCAGTCAAAAGTACACTGTAGCCTGGCCTGAAAATAAATAAAGCGACTAATCTAATCGGGACTCTGTGCAACCTTGAAAGAAGGCTGACTGGAAACTTCTCCTGGAGTGAAAGCTGTTGAGAACTCGCTGCCCCCCCCACCCTACCCCCAGAGGTCTCTGTGTGCATTCAGATGGAGCCGAGCTGAGGCCATCTACAGACTGTGCTTATCTGAAATGATTACTCACGGACTAATCTCCCTGCTTGCCATGAAATGCAACATGTCTTGTCTCTATTCGTGCTTAAGCTGGTAGAGTTTTTTCGACTTTATCATAGAGTGTCCTAAGACAAATTGTGATA
>JBBPBX010051419.1:0-24593 GCA_038048925.1 Garcialebias charrua | reverse complement strand
GCAGCTTTTAACATCAGAACAGCAGCAGTGCAACCAGTGCGTTGATGAGTGTCCATGTGCATGAGAAAGAAGTCCATGAACTCAGAAAAAGCTAGAAGCAGCAGAAAAATGAAACAAAATTGTCTTACTTTGACTGAAGTGTAGGTAGACAGATGTTTTTCTCATGATCAAACCTGCATCTTGCTCAACAATGAATGTTGGGAGCATTTACTTTTCCACTGTCATGCGCAGTGTCACGCCCATGCCCAACTAACAACAGCCAAGGGGCAATCCCCTCCCCCACCTCGCCGATTGCCGTGTGTGACGCAGTTACGCCGTAGCTCGATTATATACTTGTAATGGGGCTCGTTCGTAGGTCACGTTTTTTCTGCCGTACGTCGATGGTATTCTTCTACTTTGGCTCGTTCGTAGGTCCCGTGGTTCGCAGGTCGGTGGAGTCGTAGGTCGGGGGTTCCCTGTATTCGTATTTTAAAAATATTGAAACAGCTATTTTTTTCTTTAAATGCAAAAAAAGCATTTGATAGAGTAAATTGGAATTTCTTATTTGCTACCTTTAAATAAATTTGGATTTGGGAACTACTTCATTAACTGGTTAAAAATATTATATAGCTTACCAACAGCGTGCGTCAGGACAAATAATCAAACATCTTCAAGCTTCTGTTTACATAGGGGCACCAGGCAGGGTTGCCCACTTTCACCAGCATTATTTGCTATTTTTATTGAACCTTTAGCAGCAATCAGGCAAAGTGCTGATATTAAAGGCATACACTGTAAAAACTTAGAACGTAAAATTAGTCTTCATGCTGACGATGTTTTACTTTTTCTTCAGAACTCAGGAAACTAAATATCTAATGTTATCAAATTAATAAACTCGTTCTCAAAAGTTTCTGATTATTCTATATATTGGACAAAATCTATAGTTCTTCCAATAAATTGCGTGTTTAATACTTCTCTCAATGTAAGACTACAATCAGGTAACATTACATATTTGGGGATTAATATCTCTCCTAAATTGGAAGACTTACTAAAATTGAATCATATCCCACTATTAAAGAAAATTGAAGATGATCTTACTAGATGGAGATCTCTACCCATATCACTTATGGGAAGAGTTGCCTCAGTAAAAATGATGGTCCTGCTGAGAATAAATTATTTATTCTCAATGATTCCAAATAAACCTTCAACTGAATGGTTTAAGTCCCTTGACTCTTTTATATCTAAATTCCTTTGGAAAAATAAAACCCCATGTATTAGTTTAAAAACATTTGTAGTGGGTATGACCGTGCCCGCTCTGATACTTGAACTGTCCCAGTGACACCTTTTCACTGATACTCTCAGAAAAAAGACATTAACACTATTTTATTACATTATTTTGAATCAAAACACAATAAGTCATAAGAGACTCTCTTATTCCTCTATTTTTGTGTTAATGAATAACCTTGTGTTACTTGTATAAGCATTATTGAATTCAATGTTTGTTAAGTCAAAGACTGTTTAATTCAAACTGTTTAATTCAAGTTGGAAATCCAATGTTATTTCAAAATAATGATCACTTCTTCATATGATGAATCAAACGGTGAAAGTGAATTAATATGTCAGACTGAACTCGATCAGTTTTGTTAGAAGTTAGAACACAGTTTTAATCAGTTGTTTTATGAAGCTGGCTCCAGTCTAATCTGTTTCTCTGTCTTCATTCTAAACAACTTCTTCTCTGTTCTAAAAACTGATCTTCTCCTATCCGAGTGACCTTCATCCACTGGTTTGTTTGGACCAATCAGAGAAGAACAACAAGTCACTGATCTCAGATCCTTCCTTAAAGTTCTAAGCTTTTGCTGGAACTGACGGAGTTTGCTGAGGACCTCAATTCCATGATGAGGTTCCCCAAAGAGCTGAATGAACACCAGTCACACGCTAAGGACTCGTCATTCAGTTAAAAGATTTATAACATGCCTGTTATAAATCAATTTCCAGCTGTGAAAAGCTTCACTTTATTGACATTCCTTTAAGGAACGTCTTATCTTGAACAACACCACCAGGAGCTGCCGTTACTTTCGGTTCGAGTCAAGGCGCACGTCTGGAGACGCTGAGAATGGTAAACGAACTGACCAAACTGGACCGAGGGAGACTGACCATCTTCACGAGGTAACAAGTCGTCAAATGCTTTGCCAAGGGTACCAACGTGTAGCCGAGTTCAGCCGGAGAGCTGCCATGTTTCTGGTTAAACACATCAAGATAACTCCGACTCTTAACTTTTCTTCCTCCATTTTTCTCCTCCTAAACCTTTATCTTCCTAAGCCAGAAACTAAGTTAATGTACCTGCAGAAATGAGTAAAATATCATCCTTCACTTGTTCTGTTGTTCCTATATTTCATCTGTGCTGAAGAAACAAAACTGTTTGTTAGAGACTTTCTGCCTATGGGAATCAAAATTCCATCTCTTATTTTGTTAAACCAGCCAGTAGTCATTGAGGAGGTGGGGAGACCCCGCCTCCCATATAAAGGGACACTTCCGGAACTTCTTTAGTGTGGAAGGGGAGATCTTTCTCAACTCGGGTTTTTTCTCCTCTGGAAAAGCTGGAAACGTTGTGGTCATATGTCAATTGGACCTACGTTATCAGCTGGAGTCACAGTAAAGCCTAGTGTGACTCTTTCACTCATTTCTGAAAGAATTTGTTTTCCAGGAGTTTTATTTTGAAAGCTCAGTCAGGACATTGACCCTGTTTCTGCCGGTGAAGGCGTACTCCCGGCTCGTCTGAATCAGCTATACACGCACGAAGTCGACTGGACGTGAGCTGGACCACACAGTCCGTTAGTGTCCACAAACTTCTCAGCCCTTCTCTACAAGGGACGTATCATCACCAGGTAAAAGAGGCTTTGTTTGTATGCTGAACGTGTCGGAGTACAGCTGGACCTGTTTGGGAAAGGTGCCACCCTGTTTGTTTCAAAATAATTAACTTCGGTTAACTTATCTTTCATTCTTCTTCCTCCTACTTCTTCTTTTTACCTAAACCAGTAAACTTTAAGTAATGTGCCAACAGAAAAGTTTCTAACTGTCTATTTGTTTTTAATTTGAATTCTTGTCAAAGTAGTTTAGTAAATCAGAGCTAATATCGATACAAATGTTTAATGTACTTTTCATGATTGTTTCAATAAAAGGTCTATAATAAAGGTCTATCTTTTGGTAGATCAACATAAGTTGAAGTCTCTTATGAAATTACATTTCTGGCTAATCACATGTTCAAAGCAATTTAATACCGGAAAAAGAGTGAACTCGTGAATTGGTGGTAGGTTTGTGCAGATAAGACCTGCCAAAATAGATTATTATCTTACACTAATAATACAATATGACATGATTGATAATAAATATTTCCTAGAATACCAACAAATTAAGTCTATTGTAAAAAAAGAAATTCAAGCTTGATAAAACATTGTTGGAAACACCAATATGTGTGTTAAGAGTTCATTAATCTTCAACCCCCCAAATTATTATCTAAAATATACAAAAAAATGTCTAGAATCGATGACTCAATAACACTACCTGTTGAAAAATGGGAGTCAGATTTATCAATCAACTTTGAACAAAAAAACCTGGTCTCAAGTATGTTTAAAAACATTTAAATTGACTAGAATCTCTAATTTACAATTAATACAGTACAAGGTCCTCTATAGAGTACATTATACAGGTCAGCGAATGTTTAAGATGGGTTTTTCACCATCTAACAACTTCTCACAGTGCAAAGGCAATATACCTGATGACTATATTCACGCACTCTGGTTCTGTCCACCAGTTCAGAGGTTCTGGGTCCAGGTATGTGAAGACTTTTCTAAATGTTTGAAATGTAATATCCCACTCTCTCCATCTGTTTGCTTATTGGGTATCTTTGAAGATGTTACACTAGAAAAAAAAACACATCCTTTATGTTTTTCACTGCCTTATGCATCGCAAAGAAAACCATACTCCTGAATTTGAAAAATAAAAATTATCTTAGCATTAATCAGTATAAAAATCTTCTGTCAGATCATATTAGTCTTGAAACAGCATCTGCCGACACATTGGATCAATCTCTCTGGCATTATTTGATCGGCTCCGTAACGTTACGTAGTGATGGTGAGGGGTTTGGGATCTGGCCTTGTGGGGCATTGGGGCTGGTGTGGAGGGAGGTCAGGGTTTGGGGTGCCAAGGGGGTGGGGCTGTTTGGGCGGGGAGGGCCCTGCCTTCAACCTGGGGAGGACCGGGGGTTCTGGGGGATTTCTGCTGGGGGTGGCATGCGGGCCCTCAGGTGGTCTGTGGCGGCAGTCATGGGTCACCGGTCGGTGACCTGGCTGTGCTAGGGTGGTTTTGGGGTGGGTGCCGGGGGCTTGGGATCTGGGGGTGTGTCGTCCCCGGGCTTGGGCCTGGTGGGGATCGGGGATCTAGGGCTCTGACGGGCGGGTCGCCGGGCTATGGGCTGGCTTGCGCCCTGGGGGGGTCATTGTGTGTAGTCGCTGGTGGAGCTCTTCCTGTTCTCCCCTTTAGTCGGATCTGGGGGGTTGGTAGTGGCTCGTCCTGTTCGGGTGACCCTGGGGACTCTGGGCTCTGGGTCCTTCTTGGGGTCTTGGGCTATGATCGCCCCTTTGTCTGCCTCGGGCCTTGGGGGGCTGATGCTTCGCGGTCGCTATGGAATGTTCTACTCGAGGAACCTAATTCACTTATGCATGCTCACAACCACATACAAATTGGTGCAGGGATGTATATGTAGATATCATATGCAGATGTGTAGATGGGTATGTGACTGAATATGAATGTATATGTATGTATACTGTATATACATCTGTAGGTATAGGCATGTATATTTATGGAAATCTACTGCAAGGTCATGAATGTTATTAGTCTTTATGCATGTGTTGCTGTGTTCTGTCATGTACTTTGCAGGATTGCAGACGGAAGTTGGGTGTGTTTGCCGTGTGCTTTTTTGTGTGGATAATTGTTGTGTTTTGTTATCTTACTTTCTGTCTTTCCTTTCTCTCTATTAAAAAAATTCATATATTGGTGTGAGAGGATGGCTGTAAGGTAAGAAGGGAGGCCATCTATAAAAGGAAAAAAAAATGTTGGCTGACCTTTTTTTAAGAGTGTGTCTCAGTTTAATTTTTGTTAATAAATGATTACAAATCAGCTTATTTTAGAACGTAAATAACACCAAGCGCGCACCCAGAAAACAGCATTTCCGCTTTTCAGCGCGAGCTGACTTTCATTAAAATTTAAGTAACGAAGTGCCAAAAAATTTTTTTGGCATATGTTTTTTAAGAGTGTGTCTCAGTTTAATTTTTGTTAATAAATGATTACAAATCAGCTTATTTTAGAACGTAAATAACACCAAGTGCGCGCCCAGAAAACAGCACTTCCGCTTTTCTTTTTTTTTTCTTTTTTAAATTTTTTTTTCCATTTATACACAGCACTTCCGCTTTTCAGCGCGAGCTGACTTGAATTAAAAGTTAACTACAGAAACGCCTAAAAATATTTGTTAGCTGACTTTTTTAAAGAGTGTGTCTCAGTTTAATTTTTGTTAATAAATGATTACAAATCAGCTTATTTTAGAACGTAAATAACACCAAGCGCGCACCCAGAAAACAGACCCGCTTTTCCGCAACAGCTGAATTTCATTAAAATTTGGAAATTGGACTGGAACATGTGATTCAGAATTATGAATCTACAAGCCAACGTGTCCGTAAGTTTTTGCCGAGAGTTATCCTAGCGTAGCTACGGGCTAGCACGCTGGAGGTGCTTTGTTGCAGCGAAAGAATACAACAAAGCACGCTACAGTGGTAGCGCGGTGGTACACTTGGGCCGAGCTCCGTGAACGCCACCTGGAGTTTGTGGACCGAGCGCCGTGAACACCACCTGGGGCTTTGTGCTGGACCGAGCGCTGCGATAGAGCTGAGAGCCGTAAACGCCACCTGGGGCTTTGAGCTGGACCGAGCGCCGCGAGTGGGCCGAGAGCCGTGAACGCCACCTGGGGCTTTGAGCTGGACCGAGCGCCGCGAGAGAGCCGAGAGCCGTAAACGCCACCTGGGGCTTTGAGCTGGACTGAGCGTCGCGAGTGGGCCGAGAGCCGTGAACGCCACCTGGGGCTTTGAGCTGGACCGAGCGCCGCGAGAGAGCCGAGAGCCGTGAACGCCACCTAGGGCTTTGAGCTGGACCGAGCGCCGCGAGTGGGCCGAGAGGCGTGAACGCCACCTGGGACTTTGAGCTGGACCGAGCGCCGCAAGTGGGCCGAGAGCCGTGAACGCCACCTGGGTTTTGAGCTGGACCGAGCGCCGCGAGAGAGCCGAGAGCCGTAAACGCCACCTGGGGCTTCGAGCTGGGCCGAGCGCCGTGGGCGAGCCAGGGGACCACCGCCTGGGACCGAGCTGGTGTCGGAGCTGCGCCTGAAGCTATTGGAGCTATGTGCTGTGCTAACTGGGCTACATCGGATCTAGTGAGCAAAACCTCTTCGGATAATAGAGCTGATTGCTGCAGGCTGCTGAAACCGTGAGTTCTGTTCTAATAACTACTGATCTGGGTGCACCATCGTTAGGCCTGTGAGCCTCGTGGAAGGACCACGTGGTTCAGCAAACAAACCAGAGACCTGCTACCATTAGATTACAAGCTCTGTAAGTATGACGAGAAGTAAAGGACAAAAGTCACCAGACTCTGTAAATATGAGAAATAGAGGACAAAAGTCACCAGACCCGGAGGGAAACAACTCAGTAGAAATGCAAGACTTTAAAGAATCACTCAACTTTATGAGTGGACAAATAGAAAATTTAACAAAAAAAAATGGATTCCCAGGCCGGTCTGGTTAAAGAAATAAGAGAACTGAAAGAACTGATAATTAGCAAAGACAATAAAATTGCTGAACTAGAACGAAAAATAGAGGACTTAGAACAATACACAAAGCAAGACAACGTGGTGATCTCAGGACTTGATGTTAGTAAGTGTCAGAAATATGCAAGAACTCTTACCAACAAAGACCCAACTGAGAATGCATCTCAGGAAGAACAAGAGACTCTGGAGGAACATGTAGTTACTTTCTTACAGGACATGAACATTAACATAAACTATGGGGACATTTCGTTCTGTCACACCCTGCCCAGTAATTCACCAAGATTCAAACCATCAGTAGTCATCAAGTTCATTAGCAGGTATACAAAAAACTATGTTATGCAAAATAGAAGAAATCTGAAGGGATCAAATGTTTACATAAATGAATATCTTACCAAAAAAAATGGAAAAATAGCCTATATGCCACGGGGGGCGTGACGTACTTCCGGCAAAATGCAACACCTACCCGCCACTTCCGGTTCCCATCCACCTCCGTTGTTGCTAGCGTTAGCTCCTAGTAGCAAACCATGACAACGAGCCGAAACGGGAAGCGGCCGCGCGCTACCGGCACTACACGTGAGTACCGTTGTGTCCGCCCACCGGTGGGAACAGCTGTTCCGCGGGGGGTTTCGGCGAACATTTATCGCGGCTATCCGTAGGGGGAACGTCGTCATAAATTTTATATGGTTTTATTTGTGTATAGAGTTGTTATTGGTGTGTATGCCGATGTTTTATTAATTGTATTTAGTCATTTATGTTCGTGTCTTTCCCGCTAACCGGAAGTGCGCCGTCTGTGTAATGACTGCGGAGGTGCTGGAACGGAAGCCCGTGGCATATAGGCTATTGCAAAGGAAGCAAGGTGGTTAAAAAACAAAAAGAAAATAGCATCAACATGGACAAGAAATGGATACATCTTTATCAAAACAAAGGAAGGGTCTCAGCCTAAAATGATAAAAGAGCTGACTAGGGCTGGGCCATATCATATCATTACCGGTTTTACCGGGCAAAAAAGCTTGCCCGGGCAAAACATTTATATCATGATATGCTAATTTCATGACGTAATACGTCGGGGCGCCCCGCCCCCTTCACTTCCGAGCGCTTCAAAAGACCAAACCGAGCTGCGCACCTCCCTCCACCAGTCTGTGTACTGGTGTAACGCTAGAACAAACAACGTGTTTCAGCTGTCTCTCCCCTGTCTCTCACTGCACAGGTACAGAGAGCTTGTCCCCCCCTCCCCCCGCCCCGCGTTGCTCAGCGTGTGTGCGGGCTGCTCTCTCCCTCGCTCCAAAACTGTCGCGCGCGATTCAGCTGTTTCACACAGTCTCACACAGAGGCAGGTGATCAGAGAATCAGATAGATCAGTTAAAAAAATGAATCAGAAAAATGAATAATTCCTGCAGGAACAGAGGAAGCTGAAACACCAGAAGCTTCAGGGTCAGCAGAGGCGGCTCCAGCAGGGGGGAGCTAGGGGGTGCTAGCCCCCCTGGAAAAGTCACAGCACCCCATTAGCACACCCAAGAAAATATCAGATTATTTTCTTTTTCATCTGAGTTAATATTCTTTAACATGTGGTTGTTGTGATATTTTCCTCGCAAAACACAACTAATTTTAAAAAATCAGTGATTGTATTGAGTAAAAAAAAAAAAAATCTGATCCACCAGCTGAAGCCCACAAAGATGAGTGATGCTCTCAACACTGACCCAGTAAGGAGCAGAAACTGGTGACATGATGCCTCTGGACTGGTTATGCCATTTTTAGCTAATACAACTTCATAAATCATTTCCTGGCTTGCAGTGATAATAAATGACTTATCTGGTCACATTAAATAACTACTTTTAACCAAAATCCAAAATAAACTTTATTAAAATAGCCTCACTGCATCTAAATTCATGCGCGTATAAAACTGAAATAATTCCTGCTCAAAGAGTTAATTTTGCCTTAGACAAAACTTGCCTTAGACTTTCATGTCTTGGATCTTTTTTACCGTTTTTCTTTACAATTTGTATTTTTGTTGGATGTAACTGGGACCCTGTCCATAGTTTTGTTCCACCTTATGTACCACATGTGATGTGAATGACACACATTGACCTTGAGAACTGAAAGAACAAATGATCCTTCATAGCATCCTCAGTAAAATGCTTAGCCCCCCCCCTAGCACCTGCAGAAAAATATCTCTGGAGCCGCCACTGGGGTCAGCTGATCAACTTGTTACGTTATTTTTATACAGTACTTGGAGACAGAATACTTTACTTAATAAAGTAATATCAGTAAAATTACCCCTTTTTTTTATATATATATAATGCTGCAAAGCAACATGTTAAGTTAATTTTGTCAAATAAATAAATTATTTTTTTTTTTGGTTATATCACGAAATTTATCGTTATCGTGATAATGCTCTGAAATATCACGATATAATTTTTGAGCCATATCGCCCACCCCTAGAGCTGACGGATCTGGATGAACACAGGGGATAAAAAATTACAAATGGATAAAATATACAGTGAAATGAACAAATACATTAGAACATGAAAACATACGAAGACTCAGAACCTAAAATATATAATGTTGAAAATGTGATTGATGCAAATTTTTTCCCTGTAATAAAAGATAGCGAATATTATAATGAAGAGGCACAACTGGTAGAGCTGCTGCCTCTCAGTGAGCAGGTCCCCGGTTCAAATCCCGGTCCGGGGGCCTTTCTGGGTGGAGTTTGCATGTTCTCTCCGTGCATGCGTGGGTTTTCTCCGGGTGCTCCGGTTTCCTCCCACAGTCCAAAAACATGCATGTTAGGCTGATTGGTAACTCTAAATTGACCCTGGGTGTGAGTGAAACAGGTCCCTCTTGTAAATGAGTCCCCGTGGCTCAACGAGGCTAGCCTGTATAAATAAAGGTTGGATGAATGACATCAATATATCAAATGGAGTTCTCTCTATTATTCACTTTAATAGCAGAAGTATAAATGCAAACATATCCAAAATAACAGATTACTTAAAACAGTTAAATAGAGCTTTTACAATAATAGCGCTGTCAGAGACATGGCTCAATGATGATAACACAAGTAATATTCACATCGAGGGGTATGAATTATATCATATGAACAGAAATAATAAAAGAGGTGGTGGAGTCGCTCTGTTTGTCAATAATGAAATAAAATGTAAATTAAATAGTGAAATGTCAATAATAGTTGATAATATTATGGAAATGATAACAATAGAAATAATAAACAAAAATGATAAAAACATAATAATAAGTTGTGTATATAGATCACCAGGAGCAAATATAGAAATATTCACGGATAAAATCTTGGAGCTAATGGAGAAGAGTTTTAATAAAAATGTTTTTTTGTATGGAGACTTTAACATTGATATGGGAAATAAAACAGATTCAAATAACATAAGCACGTTTATAAACTAAATGTACAGTTTAAATATGTATCCAGTGATATCAAAGCCAACAAGAATTACAACTCATAGTGCCACAATAATTGATAATATTTTCACAAATATAACAAATGGGGACGTGATAGGTGGTATCTTAACGACCGACTTAAGTGATCATTTACCAGTTTTCACAATCTATAAAAATGATCAAAGCATCACAAAAGCAGTCACAATGAAGAAAAAGATCATAAACACGTCAAAAAAAGTTTTGGAAAAATTGAAAGAGGATCTAGATAAACAAGACTGGAATGATGTGTATGTTGATGATGCGAACAGAGCATATGATGAGTTTATGAATATCTTGGAAGCTCTGTATGAAAAGAATTGTGTGCAAACAAATTACACAAAGAGAAATACGATTGATCAACCATGGATGACAAAAGGGTTGAGAAATGCTTGTAAAAAAAGAATTATTTGTATTCATGTTTCTTGAAATTGCGAAGTCAGAGCGCTGAAGAAAAATATAAAAAGTATAAAAATAAATTAGTAGGGATTATAAGGAAACATAAGAAAGAATATTATAGTAAATTATTAGATAAAAGTAATGGTGATATGAAAGCAACATGGCGAGTAATGAATAGTGTCCTGAAGAATCATAAAGCAAAAACTGGTATTTCAAAATACAGGTGACCCCCGACCTACGACCCCATCGACCTGCGAACCACGGGACCTACGAACATATCATATTTAATAAAAATATGAAATTACTGTATTAAAAAAAAAAAAAAAAAATTTTTTTTTTTTTTTTTTGTGTTTAAATGTTCTTAATTTCATGTTCTGGTTGTTTTAAAGGCTTTATAAATAATAATTATGATAAAAAAGATCATTTCTGATCATTTTTGAGCAATTTTTGAGCAATCTTGGGCAACAGGAAGTAGGTCTTCAGTTTACACGGTCACAAATTAATGTAGAACACCGGACGCTATTTTAGGTTCAGTCACTGGGGTCTCCGGTCACAAATTAATGTAGAACACCGGACGCCATCTTAGGTTAGCTGCCGAGAGCCGGACGAAGACTGGTGACCAGGATGGCTTCATATGGATTAATTACTAGCTGGAAACGTCTCTGTGAACTTTGTGGATGTCTCAGGCAGCAGCGGATTTATCGCCGATCGTGCCAGGCCGCCGTGCGAACACCTCCGGCCGGCCTGGCTACACCTCCGGCCTGGCTAGCTCCAGAGCTAACACTGGAGCTAACACGGGAGCCGGCCTTTTGAACACTGGTGACCAGGATCGCATCATATGGATTAATTACTAGCTGGAATAGCTCTGTGGACGTCTCAGGCTGGAGCAGCGGCTGGAGCAGCAGCTGCAGATTGATCGCGCCGCCGCTCCAACACTAGCTCATGGCTTGGCTAGCAGAAGCTAGCCAGCTAGCTAACACAGGTCTGGAGCAGCTGCGGTGGCTTGCCGGCCCCCGCGCTGCTTGGCCCGAAAACAATCAACGCATGGCAACCTATGTCGGCTTTGACCATCTCAAAGTAAGAAAATATATTTTTATTTATTCTGTAAATGTGAATAGCAATGTTTAACATTACAGTACACTACTGTACATGCTTAAATGTGTGCGCGCGCTCCGTTAGCATGATAAATAAAGGTTGAATGAATGAATGAATGAATAATTTTTTTTTTTAAATATAATTTTCACCCCCTACCTACGAACGGATCGAGCTGCGAACCGTTCTTAGGTCCCTAACTCGTTCGTAAATCGGGGGTCACCTGTATTTTGTAAAAGACAACGATGAAATTCATGATGAAAATGAAATTGTAAATGGATTTAATCAATATTTTGTGAATGTTGGATCAAGCCTTGCAGCTAAGATACCAAAAGTAGATAAAAATGTGATCCACTCAATTACAGGTTGTGCAAATAGTATTTTTCTAAATGGAACTAACAAAGAGGAAATAATGAATGTAGTAAAACATCTTACAGACAAGAGATCGAAAGACTGGGTGGACATGGATATGATGTTTGTGAAGGACATAATGAGCCATGTTATTGAGCCGTTCACATACATATGTAACTTATCATTTTCAACAGGAATATTTCCAGATAATATGAAAGTAGCTAAGGTCGTTCCTCTTTTTAAAAATGGTGATAAATGTGTATTCAACAATTATAGACCTATATCCTTGTTACCACAGTTTTCAAAAATTCTTGAAAAACTATTTGTAAACAGACTAGACCAATTTATAGATAAACAAAATATTCTAAGCAACAGTCAGTATGGGTTTAGAGCAAAAAACTCTACATCAATGGCTCTCATGGAATTAATGGAACAAATAACTACTGCTGTCGATCAAAAACAATATTGTATCAGTATTTTTGTTGATTTAAAAAAAGCATTCGATACTATTGATCACACCATTCTCCTAGAAAAGCTGAACAAATATGGTATTAGAGGACCAGCATTACAGTGGGTATCTAGCTACTTAAAAGATAGGAAACAATTTGTACAAATAAATGATGTAAGATCTGACCTCTGTAATATCACATGTGGAGTTCCCCAAGGCTCTGTACTTGGACCAAAGCTTTTTATTTTATATGTGAATGACTTGGTAAATGTGTCAGGACTCCTTAAATGTGTACTTTTTGCTGATGATACCACTTTTTTCTGTTTAGGTGAAGATATAGAACAAATGTTGGAATTGATAAAGACAGAATTTGTCAAGATACAAACTTGGTTTAAAATAAATAAATAATCATTAAATCTAGAAAAAACTAATTACATGATATTCGTTAATAAAAAGAAAACTGTTGATGTTCCACTCAAAATTGAGGATGTTATAATAATAATAATAATAATAATAATAATCATTTTATTTAAAAGCGCCTTTCATGACACCTAAGGACACTTAACAAACCAACACAGTGTAATACAGAGCAAACATCATCAGAGACAAATTGAAATATAAAATACATAAAGGATATAAAATGGTAAGATAAAATACATTTAGTAAAGTTAGTGATACGCTAGTCTAAAGAGATGGGTTTTCAGGGCAGTCTTGAACTGTTGAGATTTGTAGAGTGAGTGAGGTGAAGTTTTTGGGTGTTATCATTGATGACAAACTGACATGGAAACAACACATAAATTCTGTAAGAATAAAAATAGCTAAATCGATAGCAGTACTGTACAAAGTCAGAGACCTATTGAATGATAAAGCTCTGTATTTGTTGTATAACACAATCATTGTTCCACACTTAATCTATTGTATTGATGTTTGGGGGAATGCGTGTAAAACAATCACAAAACCTATTTTTGTATTACAGAAAAGAGCTGTAAGAATTATCACTAGAAAGCATTACCGTCATCCATCAAGTACATTATTTTATCAACTAAAGTTATTGAAGTTCCATGATTTGGTAGACTATAATATTTTATCAGTTATGTATAGAGCTCAAAATAATGCATTACCTTTAAATATCCAAATGCACTTTGTTAAAAGTCAGAGTCAGAGTCAGAGAGAATTTATTGTCATTTGCACCGCATGTAGTACATGTGTTGAAAACGAGATTATGTACACAGGGTCCCAGTTACATCCTACAACAAATGCAAGAGAAAAACAATAATAACATCTAGGATTAACTAAGAGAGACATCAGCTAGTAATACACTAAGCCCTAATGTAGTAGAAAAACATCATTATAAACAGCAGCACGAACATGAGTCATTATGAGCAGATGGTCACAGATGAACGCAGCAACAAGAAACAGATCAGTATCAACATGATGTGACATTTTGCAGTGTTTATTCTTATTATTTATTTATTCATGAGTCTGACAGCCTCAGGGTAGAAGCTGTTCCTCAGTCTAGTGGTTCTACATTTGATGCTCCTCAACCTCCGTCCCGAGGGGAGTGGTGCAAAGAGTGAGTGTGCTGGGTGAGTGAGGTCTTTCATGATGCAGGTGGCTCTTTTTCTGCATCTGGAGGTGTAAATGTCTGTGATGGTGGGGAGACTGACTCCCACAGACTTCTGTGCAGCCTTCACCACTCTCTGTAGAGCTTTCCTCTCTGCAACTGTGCAGCCTCCATGCCACACGTTGATGCTGGAGCACAGGACGCTCTCCACTGCACACCTGTAGAACGAGGTGAGGACTGAGCTTCTCAGACCAGCTCGTCTCAGCCGTCTGAGGAAGTAGAGTCTTTGATGTCCTTTCTTGATCAGGCTGGTGGTGTTATTGCTCCAGCTGAGGTTATCATTCAAGTGTACACCCAGGTACTTGTAGCTGGAGACCACCTCCACCGCAGATCCACCTATATACAGTGGGGTGTGGGTGTGTTTGTTCCTTCTGAAGTCCACAATCATCTCCTTCGTCTTCTTCACATTCATGTGAAGGTTGTTCTCTTTGCACCAGCTCTCCAGATGTTCCACCTCCTGTCTGTAGCTGGATTCATCATTATCTGTGATGCATCCCACCACAGCTGTATCATCTGCAAACTTAACAATATGACAGCCTGGATGTGTGGCTGTACAATCATATGTGAGCAGAGTGAACAGAAGAGGGCTCAGCACACATCCTTGAGGAGAGCCAGTGCTGAGGGTGATGGTGGAGGAGGAGAAGTTGTGGATCTTCACGGACTGTGGTCTGTTTGTTAAGAAGTCTAGTACCCAGTTACAGATGGAGGGGCTTAGTCCAAGTGTGGATAGTTTGTCTAGTTTGTTTTTGTAAATAAAAACCATAAAATAAATATCTGTTTTTGTCATCTTTATGTTCGGGTGTACCGGTAGTAATTTTAAAGCTGCTTCATTTATGTGGTTGTAACTGTCAAAGTGCATTTCTTAACAAAAGTTCAACAGAGACTTGAAGCTTCTGTTTACACTAATGTCCAGTGGCTGCAGGAGTTTGGTTAGCCCCCCTGAAAAAGACAAAGTTGTTATAATCTTAAGGGGACAGAGTTGTTTGTAAAACCACAATTCAGAACCAGTTTGATGGGACGTTCTACCTCAATCCAGGGAATTAGATTATGGAATGGCTTGGAGAATGTAGTTAAAAATGCCAAGTCAATGTTTACATTTAAAAAAATGATCAAAACAAATGTGTTAAAAAAATATATATGAAATAGCGTAATGTGTATTGTATTAGTTAGAAAATTAGAAAGAGTTAGTCATTTTGTACTGTTGGTTGAAGATTATTATTGTTTAATCTGATTGTTGGAAAAAGTTGGTTGAAGATTATTATTGTTTACATGGTTGATTATTGTTGTTTAATCTGATTGTTGGAAGTAAGGGGCAGATATAATAAGATTTATTCTTCTTTCTGCTACCTTTCATTTTTTTATATTTTGTACACTATCATTTATGAGATTGTCTTGTATTGTTTCTTTTGTAAAAAATGAACAAATTTAATAAACATAAACATAAACATTAATAAACAAAATTTAACTACAGAAATGCCTAAAAATGTGTTAGCTGACTTTTTAAGAGTGTGTCTCAGTTTAACTTTTGTTAATAAATGATTACAAATCAGCTTTTTTAGAACGTAAATAACACCGAGCCCGCACCCAGAAAATGGGCCCGCTTTTCAGCAAGAGCTGAATTTCATTAAAATTTAACTACAGAAACGCCTAAAAATATATTTGTTAGCTGACATTATTGTAAGAGTGTGTCTCTGTTGAACTTTTGTTAAGAAATGCACTTTGACAGTTACAACCACATAAATGAAGCAGCTTTAAAATTACTACCGGTACACCCGCACATAAAGATGACAAAAACAGATATTTATTTTATGGTTTTTATTTACAAAAAATCTTTCCCCTACTCAAAACCCAGAAACTCCTCCTCCTCAGTATCACTGATAAAAAGTTCTGCAAGTGAAGGAGGCAGCTTGCCAGTGGTCAGAGGCCCCTGTCCCTCCATCTCCTCCTCCTCGTTGTTCTCCTCCTCCTCACTGCTGTCCTCAGCATCAGCACCAGCAGACTGTGGGAGGATGCGGGCCTTCTTAAATCCTGCCACTATGGTCCTGGTGGTCACAGATGCCAAGGCCTTGTCCACCCACTCAATCTCCTGGGACAAAGTGACGTGCCGCATCCTCCCAGTGGCAGTGAAGGAGTGCTCTCCTGAAACCATCCAGTCCTCCCAAAGCTTCCTAAGGGAGGACTTGAAGCTTCTGTTTACACTAATGTCCAGTGGCTGCAGGAGTTTGGTTAGCCCCCCTGGTATGATGGTGGGCACAGTGTACAGAGTCTTGATTTTCACCCTCATGGCATCAGTGATGTGGGTCCACATGCTGTCCATCACCAGGAGAGGCTTTTTGGTTCTGAAGAACCCGTCTGGACGATGGACGAAGCATTTGTTGAGCCAGTGCACCATCATCGCCTCATCCATCCACCCTTTGGGGTTCACAGAGACCACTACTTGGGGGCTGAAGTCCTCTTTAGGCATGGTCTTGCGCTTAAAGATCACCGGGGGGGAGTTTGTAGCCATCTGCACCACAAGCCAGAACTACGGTGAAATGGGTTTTTTCATGGCCTGTGGTGAGAATGTTTATGGACTTCTCTCCCTTCTGGGAGACACTACGGCCCAATGGAAGATCAAATGTCAAAGGGACCTCATCCATATTAATGATGTGTTCCGCAGTGACTCCATGTGTTTGGACCTGGCGTGAGAAAGATAAAGGCAGACATTAGCGTCTAAACAAAAGAATCGAGCGAGCGCACCCACAGACCCGCTGTGAGCGCGCAAACAGACCTGCAACATTAAAATGTTTCTTTGTTTCTCCACATCATTTCATCTATCGATTTTATATAAAATTAATATATTAGAATTTAGCAAGCTACTCCGGTGCGTTAAACACACACAAAAAAACATGTTAGCGTACCGGTACCTGGCGACACAGAAAGCAGACATTTTCGTACAGTAAACAAAGAAACAAGTGTGCACTCACTTACCACAAACTCGCTGTGAGCGCGCAATTTTATATTAAATTAATATATTAAAATTTTGCAAGATATGGGTACGTTAAACACACACAAAAAAACATGTTAGCTTACCTGACGACTCACGAAGGCACAAAAGCTGTCCAGTTTCTCCTGGAAGTCGGCCGGGAGCTTCTGAGACACAGTGGTTCGGGCCCTGATGGACAAATCATGGTGCTTCATAAAGCGAAAACACCACGAAGGGCCACCAGCGAACTCCGACACCCCCATGTCCTTTGCCACAGTGATGGCGTGGAGACGAAGCTGGACCGCGGACACCCCTCTCCCACCCCTCTCCCACACGCGTGCTCGGAGAGGACCCAGGCATTGACCGTGTCCTCGAGCTGTGGATGATGGAGATATTGACCATTTATCATCTGAAACTAATTACTCTGACATAATTCTTACCCTGCTCACTTTAATCAAATGTTCTGTTTGCATCAAACACTTTATCTGAAGTACAAGCATGTTTGTTTTTCCTGTTTTCAGAACAGACAAAGTCTTTAAGCTTTGTTCATGGTTAGACAATGTTTTGATTAGATGTTCCTGCATGAACAGAACTATGACTTAAGTTTGGTTTATATGTAAGATGTCAGAGATTTGTGTAACTTGTTAACTCCACCTCCTTCTTGAATAACTAGTCTGTGAGGTCCAGCACAATTCGGATTGTGCTGGCAATACGTTTTGAGACCAACTGTAACCGTGTTTCCATCAAGGTTTCTAGCTGCGCATTTTGAAGTATCGCAGCAGAAAAGCTTAATGGAAACGGCAAAATGCGAAGTTACTTCCTCAAATTCGCCAAAAAGTTTATACGCTCGCTTGAGGTGGTTTTTGGGATCTGCGAAAATGAGCAGATGCGCAAAACGACAGATGGAAACAGATTTGCCGACTCAGTTCTGCCGTAGCGAACATTCACATCACGTGACTGATCAGCTGTTTCCGCTCCGGACAACATGTAACATCGCTAAAACTAGTTGGCATGACAGAATAAATACAACTTGCCCGATAGCAACACGTACCTGAAATATTCTCTCCATTTTGACGAGATGTGTGGTCGGGTTCTGTTTTCAACCGCTACTTCCCGTTTACTGTAGACATGCGCAACGCTGACGTCTGACGTAATGACGCTGACGTCTGACATAATGACGCTGTGCGTGGCTTGGTAGATGCGCTACAAGCCAGTACAGGTAGTCCCCGTCTTACGAGCGCTCTTACTTACGAGGTTCCGGACTTACGAGCTGGCGAACGAGTAGTAAATTTGTAAAAAATACAGCACTTTTTTGTGTTTTTAGATGAAAGTGTGTTAGCTACCCATTTGGAAACACGTTTCCGACCATGTTTATGAACTAATATGAACGCTTTTGATGAAAAACAAGTGTTCGTAGTAGCGCTAGCATAAATGTTCCAACTTACGAGTGAAAATCCGGACTTACGAGAATATGTGCCTTGTGTTCCAACTTACGAATTTTCATCTTACGAGCACCTCGCAGGAACGGAAATCGCTCGTAAGTCGGGGACTACCTGTAGATGGAAACACTTCTGATCCGCATTAATTTGTATTTACATTTTTGCGAGATTTCAAAAATAAGCTCAAAATTCGAAATGAAAATGGATGGAAACACGGTTTGTGTTTCAGAAGTGCATTAAAAGCATATCCCCTTTGCAAAGTTCATGATTTGTGTCCAACTCATTTCTTGTTTCTCTTGTGTGGTTTTATTAAGGTGACAGGTCTTTTTTTTTTTTTTTCGTTTTTCCATTTATAGATGGCCTCCCTTCACACCTTATAGCCATCCTCTCACTCCAATATGTATATATTTTTTTATTTTAATTTAATTTAATTTAATTTTTTAATTTTTATTTTTTATTTTATTTTTACAGAGAAAGAAGAGACATTAAGACAACAAAACAACAATTATCCACAAAAAGAGCACAAGGCAAACACATCCAACCTCCGTCCGCAATCCTACAAAGCACATGACAGAACACAGCAACGAAACATACAGTACATGCATAAAGACTAATATTCATGACCTTGCAGTAGATTTCTATAAATACACATACCCATACCTAACAAGTATGTATACAATATACATACATATACTGTTGGGTTTATTGTAAATACATATTATCACATTTATATTGTTTAAACTAATCCCTCTTAAAAGTAGACAACATGTGTTCTTATTTTCACTAATGCCTGTGATTAGTTTGTGTGCAGGAAACCTGTTCGACCGGCAACATACCCTGGAGCAAACTGGCTGTGGAAATAGTGCAGTTGTTTTCCACTACATCTGGAAGAATGTTGTTCAACATGTTGACGTGTACCTATATGTTGACATATAGCTATGTGTTGACGTGTACCTATTTGTGAATCAGTCTCAACCGGTTTTTCCCCCCTCCTTTAGCGGTGAGACAAATGTAACCAGGGCATTCCTAAACTCAATAAAAGGCAAAGGAGAGCAGAAAATAAACAGAGTGGGTTAGCCGCTCTCCTTGCAAGAAAAAGGTACTCATCTCTTGTGTCTTCTCTGTTTTACAGTGTGGTGTTTTAATAATGTTTGGGGTTTAAACCTGACATTAAATTGGTCCTTCGAGCCGGATTCCAAGATACCTGACGATCCCAGTGGGTGAGTAGGTTACAGGCAAAATCTGTGGCCACAGTATTGATACCCTTTCCGGGACTGGAGTCCTCCTCACTGACTGGGGTCCGACGGTTGACGGAGTCCAGGAGAGACGTGACACAGAGTGGAGTGAGTATCGTTTTATTTTAAAACGAGTGAAGTGTGAAAGCTGAGTAAAACAAACCCTGATCAGGTAAAAATAAGTAGTTAAATTCCGTAGGAGGGCAGACTCCGTTGACTTAGATAAACAACTAAAAACAGTCAATTAAATTCTGTGTAGGGCGACGGAGCCCTCTACTTTAAGATAAATAGGAATAAAACAAACCCTGACAATTCTAGACTCTATCAGGTAAAAAGAAGTAGTTAAACTCCGCAGGAGGGCAGACTCCTTTGATTTAGATGAACAACTAAAAAAACAGTCAATTAAACTCTGTGTAGGGCGGCGGAGCCCTCTACTTTAAGATAAATAGGAATAAAAAGAAGCGCTAAAAATGTATGCATGTGTTTGTGAGTGTGAAAAGGAAATAAAAGTACCGCTTGGTTCTTTTGTTTCATACCAAAATAACAGGAAACAAACAGTGAAACCTTTTGGTGTCAGAGGCTAAGAAGAATCCACTCATTTGAGTTGAAGTGATTCTTGCCATAAGGATCTTTTATCACTGTCCTGTTACTTAACAAATCCAGTATTAGTCACCCTATGTGAAACCCCCTACTGGATCCAAATCTAGTTCAAAATGGGTAAGGAACAGAGTAAAAATGCTCAAAAATGCATAGACAGTTTAACATGTAAAGACTGGAAGATAATAATAAAAATAAATAAATAAATAAATAAATAAATAAAACAGACCCTGCAAGCATACAACACCTACCCCTATGGATAAAAGAACACGACTTTGATGGTAGATTAACTATAAGAGATAAGAGAGATAAGAGATTTAATATAGTATAATATATAATTATATAATATAATATAGATGAGAGATAAAAAAATAAAAACATAAGAGAACTTCAAACTAAAATAAAGACAAAGACCAAAGATAAACCTAACAAAATGAATAATGAAGGCTACCCCCATACAGAATTATGGATGCAAGTTGCAGAAAAAAAAAAAAAGAGAAGAAGGTATGAGGAAGAGGAAGGAAAAAGGAAGTGAGCAGCAAAGAGAGGAGAGACAGAGCAGAAGAGAGAGAGAGAGAGAGAGAGAGAGAAGAGAGAGAGAGAGAGAGAGAGAGAGAGAGAGAGAGAGAGAGAGAGAGAGAGAGAAAAGAAATGTATATTTTTCTAAGAAAGAAGATGACATGTCTGGTTATTATAACCAGAGGTGTCAAGTAACTAAGTATAAATACTTCGTTACTTTACTTAAATGCAAATTTAGTTATCTATACTTTAGTGAAGTAATTATTTTTCAGCCTAATTTATACTTCTACTTCTTACATTTTCACGCAATTACTGGTACTTTCTACTCCTTACTTTTAAAAATAGCCTCGTTACTTTTCTTTCATTTTGCCGTATTGAGGTAACCTAAAAGTTTCGTTACATTTTAAGCAGGAATATTAGTGTTTGAAGCTGTCGGATCGACGTTCTGACTCGGTCCATTAGCTCTGACGTGTTGCTAAATACGGGAAAAGTCCGTGTGGGCGACATTTATTGAGCTATTTTTACTGGGCGCAGCTTGGTATAACTGTTCGGATGTGAAACGATACGTTTACAGAATTTCTGGGGTGCATTTAAGCGTCTTATGAGTTGAAAAAGAATCTACATTTGTGATAAGGTTACGCTACGTTCATGGCGTCTGTTTATGTGCTGTGATCGATTCAAAGCGATCACGTGACACGCGGTGCTGGTCGTCAAATTTCAGTTTTGTTAGCACAATACTGACAGATTGTCTGACTTGTTCATTCTATGCATGAAATATCGTCAGAAACTGTTTAACCGCGGTGTTTTGAGATATTTAAAGGGGTTTTAGAGCGTTTAGACTTCGGGAGAACACAAACGTCCGACTGCACGCACGTCCCTAAATGCAACACAAACGACACATCGACGTAGTGACGTCAGCCAGATAGAAAAAAAAAAAAGGAAAAAGTCCGGTGCATTTAATATCTAAAAGTTCACAGAACCTTTTCTAAACATTTTAAACACATCGATTATTTTCTTAACAGAACGTTTGTTTAAGCGATTGTCACATCCAGGCTAAAACTCATCCCAAAAGTTGATTTTTCACCGTCTTCGTTTTCAAGCTGACGGAATTAGCGGTAGTCAACGCGGCCTTAAGAGTCAACAGCGCCTCTATGGCGGCCAGGAAGAGTAATTAGTCACATTGTGACTCCATGAAACATATGGTTATGCTCAATAATACCCCTATATGGTTATTTTAATATATTTAAATTTGCATTTAAATGTGTCTATTTTCAATGGGCATATATGCAGTTAAGACAGGTAGCTTAGTGCACCCCTAGTTTTTCAACATTAACAATATAATAGTCTAAAAAAATGGGGGAGGTGAGGTTTTATACAATAGTATGTGTGGTGCGGCGTAAGCATTTGTCTTTGTTGTTGCTTTTTCTTACGCTACTTTTACTTTTATACTTTTAAGTAGTTTTGAAACCAGTACTTTTTATTTTACTCGAGTAAAAAGCTAGAGTTGATACTTCTACTTCTACAGAAGTATTTTTAAATCCCAGTATCTATACTTCTACTTGAGTAATGAATGTGAATACTTTTGACACCACTGATTATAACTACCTGTTAAGGAAAGCGGTTAATGGTGAAATCAGTGTGAATGATGGTAATTATAGACATGAAGAACAAAGAACTAAACTGAGAGAGTAACTATATATATGAAAATATGTACATGGACAGATAAATATGGATATATTTCTTTGGCTTGGTTAAAGAGTCTTTTATGTAGCAGACACCTTGTGTAGAATATAGATGTCAAGTTAATATCAAGCTTTTCTGAGAGAGTAAATGTATATTTGTAATAATGTAGCTTTACTCCACTAACAGTGAGACAAAGGTATCATCAGCAGGTGTCGGCTGCTCTGGCTTGGCAGTTTTATTTGTGAATTTATTTATTTGACTTGAACGTGTAATTAAGCTTGTGCTTTTATCAATTTTGAACCGTTCTTTAAATGAAGCTAGAGCGCTTTCTCAAGATTCTGTTCGAAAACAAAATTTTGACATTCTTTTAATTTTGGCGTCCCCTGATCCAAATATAGCAAAGCGTATGCTTCAGTTTTATTTTTCACAGATGGCTAAGCTCTAAACTCTTAATTTGACTACCGGTACACACACAACTTTTTAAGAAACATTTCATATTTGATGCATTTTTATAAAATGTTTTCCTGCAATCTTTTCTTTGTAAACATTTTTAAAGAGCAAAGCATATTTGTTGTACTCAAGTTTGTTACTAATCTTGGAGATTCGTACAGGTAGTCCCCGACTTACGAGCGCTCTTACTTATGAGCTGGCGAACGAGCAGTAAATTTGTAAACATACAATACAATACTGCACTTTTATGTGTTTTTAGATGAAAGTGTGTTAGCTAACCGCTTGGAAACAAGTTTCTGAGGAGGCCTTTTGTAAAATAAAACAACAGACCGGTCAGTCACATGCAGCCACAACCGCACCTGAAAATCTATCTTGTTAAACAATTAACTGACCAGACAAACTCTACAGACACACCCAGCTAGCCAACAAATGGTATCCAGATAGCTCTTTGTACAACTTCAGCTTGGAAGAATAGATTTTAACTAAATGCTTGTTGCCACTGTCTTGAGTTAAAAAACTGGTATTTTGAGTTTTTCAGTTCTCAGTTGAGAAACAAATCACAAACTGGTTTTATGTCTCTAGGCAGGATTGATTTGTAGAGGTGACATGAGATTGATATTTCAGAGGGGCTTGGCTGAGGAGTGTGTTGACTGAAAAGAATTTTGGAATTTAGTTGTGTGGAATGGTGAGCGTGCTCTTCAAGACTGGATCCGACCACAACCACAGATGGGAGAAAAATGGCGAAATCGATTATATTATTATATAAAGTGGAATAGTTTTTGAGTGACAGATTTTTGAATATGTTGTGTGATGTAATGGTTGTTCCGTATTTGGTCTGTTGTGTTGGGGTTTGGGGAAAGGCGTGCAAAGCTTTTACAAATCCTATTTTTGTTTTGCAAAAAAAAGCTGTAAGAATTATTATTAGGAAGTGCTATGGTCACCCAACAAAAATATTATTTCATCAATTGAAATTATTAAAATGTTATGATTTGGTTGAGCGTAGTATTTTACAGGTCATGTATAGGACAAGAAAGAGAATATTACCCCCAAATATTCAATTACATTTTGTTCCCTTTCATTCAGTGTTTTTCTTTCTTTTTATTCTGATGAATCCGTTTTGTTTTCAATAAATAAATAAAAAACATGCAGCGCTGGGGCTGTTTGTTTACGTCGTAGTTTCAGGGAAACGTTGGCTCAAACTTTATTCTTCATCTTCTGACTCTCATCATATTCTATCGAGTGGAAACTCTTCAGATTAAACAAGTTAGATGTTTCCACAGCTAGTTAGAACGACTGTCCGTCACGTTTTGAAAAATAAAGAAACCGAGTGGGACTCGCTGCAGAAGAAGCCTGCAGTTTAACAAAACCGAACTACGTTAGTCTTTCCTCTCATCAGTGATGTCGTCTGCTTTCTCTTCGCTTGTGAAACTTTGTTCAGTCACATTCTGACGGTCATGAGCACTCATTTGACCCGTTTTGAAGCGAAAACTTAACGCACTTTGGAGAC
>JBBPBX010051418.1:13257-24593 GCA_038048925.1 Garcialebias charrua | reverse complement strand
CCTCTCACTTCTGCTGCGGTCACTTTGAGGTGCTCCTCGTCTGGTGATGAGGTGAGTCTGGTGCTAGTTGGTCTGTTTGGATCATCAAAACGTGCATAAAACTTATTGAGGGCATCAGGCAGGGATGGGTCCCTGGGGCATTGTTTGCTTTTGCCCTTGTAGTCTGTTAAGCATTTGATGCCCTGCCACATGCTCCTTGGATCATGTGAGGTGAACTGTCCCTCGATCCTCTGTGCATACGCGGCTTTGGCCTTCTTTATGCCATCATCCAGTTCTCTCCTGCACTTTCTCAACTCCTCAGTATCTTTAGACTTGAATGCAGTCAAACTGAGAAGTCAAACTGAATGCAGACTTGAATGCAGTCAAACTGAGAAGTCAAACTGAGAAGTCCTGCGTAGCATCATTCTGCACCACATGGCTCCAGACTTCCCTGCTCTTCCTTTGACGTTGCATAGTCTTCCCAACATGTGTTTTGTGCCCACACTCAGTCAATTTATGCATCTTCAGTCGTGTCACATGAAATACAGGCCAGAACCAGGGAGCAGTCCAGATGTTCTTCAGGGGTATAGCTTCGACAACCAAGGCTTACTGCTAGCTGTTTCTGTGTTGCTTGCAGAGGAGGAGTCTGCTGCCACAGCACTGGCAACTCAGATGGTCAGGGGGTACACTAAACAATAACTGTTGAACGGGTATGACGTGATGAATTGATTGATGATTGGTTGATCAGATGAAGTCTAAACTGGACATGTTTTACTTCAACACCATCAATGTGTTTATATCAATGCAGTATCATAAAATGTACAAATCACCTTTTTGTTCCTTCGTATTTTTAATATTCAGTCTCAAGCTGTGTGAATCACTGTAAATAGTTTAATTTAATACTGTAAATAGTTGTTACTCATGAAAAATACAAAAACGTGCCAATTTCTTTAAAATGAAATTGCATAATTTGGGAAAAATATCTATAATCCACTATAAGTTTATAGATATCAGTTATAAATTGTTAACTTAAAAAGTTAGTTTTTTTTCTTGTTTTTACTAGATTTGTTGTAAATTATACTTGTTTTCCTTGCAATTCAACTCAATCAAATAATAATAAATAAATAAAAAGTATGCTGCTCAAGTGTGTTTTAATTGAAGAATGTTTAAAATAATTCAAAACTTTAAAATAAAGTACATAACACTAGAACAGTTTACATACATGTGACAAGCTTGGATGTTATTTTTTATTTTATAAACTTACTGCAACGGCACCTTAGGCTTTTCACCCAAGGACATAATTTATACACAGAAAAGGCACTTGGGTTTGTTTACAAGTAAACAAGAGACTGTGTTCCAAGATACAATATACATTTTATTTACACTAAGTTAAAAACTAATTCTAATGGAGGCAATACTGATTCTTAAATATTCAGCCAAGGCTGAGGCTTTCCAGTGGTCAGTCAACTAAAATATTTAATGATGGTTCAATGTAACAAGAGCAGAAATTCACCCACAAGCTGTGATGATGCACAAGACACGAGTGGAACAACCTACACAAGACTGCTGCCTTCAACCTGGAACATAAATATGAAATTAAGTAAACAGAAATAAATATGTTTTCCTGATGCATGCTCAATAATCCAGGTAGAAAAATCTAAAAACGTTAAGTCAGGTCCTCTGGACTCCCCCAGCCAATCTGCTCATAGACACTGCCTAATTACAGTGACTCCAGCAGGCTGTAGTAAAGCATGGTAGGACAGATAAGGTTGTTTTCTTGCCCCACAAGAACAACCAGGAACTGAACAAAAACAACAGATGAAACGGAGCCATTTTCCTCACTGTCTAATGCTAACACTTGTGACATTTTCTGACAATTTAGTCCAGAACAGCTAGCGCCACTGCAGCCACCCAAAATTGTGCAGGCATCTGTTTGAACAGCTAAGTGGCAGCCGCGGGTCCTACGCGTAATTTCTTAATAAAGATATCTAAAAACGTCATTATGACTAGTCATAATTACGTTTGAGATATCTTGAATTGTCATTATGGATGTCTGACACTTTAAATGACGAATTGGGTGACGTCATTTAAGATATCTTTAATTACATTTTGACTAGTCAAAATTCATTTTAAGATATCTTGAATTGCTATTCTGACTAGTCAGAATGTAAATACAGATATCTTAAATTAACATTCTGACTAGTCAAAATGTAATTGTGACTAAACTCCTTTTTAGATATCTAGAATGTAATTACGGATAGTCAGACTTCACGATTTAATGTTAAAAGGGCTTGCCATAGGGTGAATGGTTCGTCCTGCTTGGATGGCCCTGGGGGCTCTGCACTCGGGGTCCCTCTTGGGGTCTTGGGCTCTGGTCCCTCCTTTGTCTGCCTCGGGTCTTGGGGGATGGATCTCTGATGCTTCACGGTCGCTATTGAATGTTCTATTAAAGAAGCGTTATTCACTTATGCATGCTCACAACCACACACAAATGGATACAGGGATGTACAGTATATGTAGATATCATATGTAGATAGGTATGTGACTGAATATGAATGTATGTGTATGTATGTATGTATATATAGATATGTATGTATGTATGTATGTATGTATGTGTGTATATACATGCATATATATATATATATATATATATACAGTATATATATATGTATGTAGATATGGGTGTATATATTTATAGTAATCTACTGCAAAGTCATGAATATTATGTGTCTTTTATGCATGTATGTTTTGTTGCTGTGTTCTGTCATGTACTTTTCAGGATTGCAGATGGCGGTTGGGTGTGTTTGCCTTGTGCTCTTTTTGTGGATATTTGTTTTATAATCTTACTTTCTGTCTTTCTTTCTATCAAAAAAAAAATCATAATGGTGTGAAGAGGATGGCTGTGAGGTGGGAAGGGAGGCCATCTATAAAGGGGGGGGGGGGTGATACTCCAGAAGACTCAGGTGGAGGCCTCAACAATCACCTGGATCAAAGACTACCAGAAAAACAAACCACAGGGGACTGTACTCTCACCATTCCTTTTCACTCTGTACACCTCAGATTTCCAGTACAAAACAGACTCCTGTCATGTGCAGAAATAGACTCTGCAGTGGTCGGATGTATCAAAGATGGACAAGAAACTGAGTACAGGGAACTGGTGGACTGTCAACCAGTCTTCTTCTTCTTCTTCTTCTTCCATGTACAGGTTGGCAACAATAGGAGAAATTGGAGACCCCATAGCACACCCATGTTTCTGCCTATAATATTGCTACCCGTATGTGAAGTAGATTGACTGCAGGTACAGTTTCAAGAGTTAACACAGTTGCTCTGTGGAAAGCGTGGTCCTGCTGCTCAGAGTGGTGTCTGATTTTAACCTTAGGCCCTGTTTACACGGACACTGTGTGGGGGAAACGGATGTTTTGGGTATGTTAATTAGGTGAAAAGTTTTGCGTTGACACGGTCGAATTCTGTGGATACGACTCTCTCCCCCTCCACCCCCCGTCCTCATGATTTCACTGTAGTTACCATGCTGGGCCATTAGATGGCGCTGTGATTTTTGGAACCTTCACTACTGCGCATGCGTGCTGCCTGAGGTAAACAGAGGCAGCCTGCCTCGTCTGTTTTCCTCTCTGGCTAAAATCAGCTAACTACAAGTTGTTGTCAACAAGTTAACAAGTTAAAGCTGGAATTTGGATAAGAGTCAACAGATTTGACACCAAGTGGGACCGCTTCATCTAACAAGCTGCACACCAGACGCTGAGTGGACTGTGGACCAGAACCGGACTTTACTCCGTGATAAACAGCTGACTTACAGCAGGTAAATCAACGTTCTTAATATAATGTTTGCTTGTGTTTACTTTGATCACACAACAACTGAGTTTTTATTTATTTATTTATTTCTGCCAGGTGGAGAAGCTGTCGTTCCAACAAACAGGCAGACGGTTCGGCGGTTCTGATGGGTCCAGATGAACACACAGCAAGAGTCCAGTTCATTAACGTAGTTACAGTTCGGTTCACGTGTTTTAATAGTGTGTTCAGTTTAATTCTCAGTGTTTGTGTTGTAAACTTTGTGGTGCTGAATAAATAAATAAATAAAAAATAAACCTGGTGTCTTCATTTTCACAGCACGTTACGCACTGTTTAAAAAATGTAACGAGTCCAGATAGATACTGTAGTTCAGATAAATTTAAACATCTCCCACGCCAACATAAATACTGTTTATTATTGTTAAACTGTTATATTTTGCAGCGTGACACGTGAAATGTCAGACTGTCCGCGCATGCGGGCTGCGCGCATGTGGTTGACACAAAACCTCCACGGGAGATGTTTACATTAGTGCATTAACAGAGTACCCGAGTTTTCGACAGATCGAGTGCTTTGACTTCTATCGAGGCTTTTTTGTCCACCTCGGGTACCCGTAGTGACGTCACATTTCACATTTCACAGCGCGCGGGGTAGCTTTTAGCTTTTAGTAGACGCTACAAAATGGATTCCTGTGTGCGCACGGATGTTAATGGAGCAGGCCGTCTTGTCAAAAAGGTAAAACAGTTTATAATTTTATAAAATGCGCTACTTCGTGTTGACTTTCTTTGTAGTAGATTGTGACAGCAGAGGGCAGTGTTGCAATGCAGGTCCCATATATAACACGGCCGAAACGGCTTCATCTCTCTCGTTTCACAAACAAAAAAAACAAATATTCATCTCTCTAGAGCTACCAAAAACCTATAAACACAATCTCTAAAAGTAAACCTAAATTGCACAGCTGCAGGCGGTGGTACGGTGTGGCTGTGGCCCCATTTGTTTTTTAAGTTTCGGTTTTCATCGCCTTATACTTTCACTTTTAATATTATTAATATAACTAATAGTTTTGTTTTTCCTGTGACTTATGTGCAGTATGATAAATGATAGGAGCATAATAAATGCTCCCAATGCTTTGTTGGTCTTTTTTTTCTTTTTGTAAAGACGTTTTTAGGCATTTATATTTATTTATTTATTTTGCATCGTAAGACACTGTGACGTCATCGGCTACTCGAGCGTCGTTCGAGTTTTTTTATGTTAATGTCGAGGTTAAAAATTATGTACTCGTTCAACCCCTAGTTTACATTATCAGCGGGGGGTCTGCGAAAAACTTCCACCTTGAGAGCAGGGTCAGAAAAGTATCGGAGTCAAAGAGGGGGGCCAGCAGCGTCGTGTAGGCGATAAGCAAAGTCGCAAAGAGAAAGTAGCGGTTACACTCAAAATATGCGCCGTGTAAACTGGCCCTTAAACAGACCACCTCTACTGCCTCATCAACAGGAATGCACGTAAAGAGTGATGTGACATCAAAAGAGACCATTGTTTCATCAGTCTCCATGATGACATCCCTCACCTTATCCACAAAGTCCATGGTATTCTGTATGTGGTGTTCTGAACTGCCAACTGAAGGGATTAGTACAGACGCCAGATATTTGGAAACATTGTAAGTGACCGAGTTAATCATGCTAACAATTAGTCTTAAAGGTACACCTTGTTTGTGAATTTTAGGTAAACCATACACCATCTAGGCATGGCCTCCCCCGGGTACAGTCTGTGGTACAGAATACGGTCAATAGCCTTGTCCTGCTCCAAATGTTTCAGGCAATCTATCAACTTCTTCTTGTAACAACTTCCTGGATCTCTTTTCAGCGGTTCATAAGTGGTTAAGTCACTAAGGAGTGACATAACTTTCTCATGATAGTATATGATACTATCATATCATCAGAAAATATAAAAAAAAAGATAATTTTGAACAACATAATAACTATCGTCTGCCAACAATATTGTGTGTTTACAACCAGTACTAAATAAAGAAACTTGTAATGATATGTTATGATAAAGACCTTATGATGAAGACCTATCAGCAGAAATGAAAACTAAACTTTTCTAATGGGCTTCACATAGTAAATGCTTTAGAAAAGTTAAATATTTTAATGTCAAATGTACCTGAATCAATATTGATTTCTTAACTTTGATTCAATATAAAATCAACACAAATGTAAATGCAGATTAGCATTTAGATGATGGTTGAATCAATATTGAACCCTAACATTGTTTCACTATAAAATCAACACAATTGTAAATGCAGATTATCATTTAGATGATGGTTGGATCAATATTGAACCCTAACATTGTTTCAATATAAAATCAACACAATTGTAAATGCAGATTAGCATTTAGATGATGGTTGAATCAATATTGAACCCTAACATTGTTTCAATATAAAATCAACACAATTGTAAATGCAGATTAGCATTTAGATGATGTTTGAATCAATATTGAACCCTAACATTGTTTCAATATAAAATCAACACAATTGTAAATGTAGATTAGCATTTAGATCACATGTGTCAATCTCAAGGCCCGCAGGCCAGATGTGGCCTGCCATGTCATTTTATGTGGCCCGTGAGAGCTTAAGGCTCCGGCAGAGCTCTGCGTAAGGCAGTACGCCGCTGTACGCCGTACATACGCAGAGGCACAAGCGTAGCCCCGTAGGGCATGAACGCGCAAAGCTCAAATTTTACGACCGCGTACGCGATGCGCGTTGTCTCACAATAAACTGCCCGGCGCCGGACTGTTTTGTATGTGACACAAATGAATTAAATTCCCCTTCTTCATCGCTGATCTGGACTTTTCTTTTGTTTTTTTGCCAAAAGTCAAGTAATCGCTTCCTCCTTCGTTAACTCCATGACTGAAATGAATGAATCTGTCACGAGCGAATTAAACACATGTCCTACGTGGCTGCACGACGTTCTAAATATTTTCTGGTGGGCTGTGGGCTGCAGGACCAGCGCTCCCTGTTTTTATTTTTTAGAACTTTTTATTAACATATAAAGTTTAGGAACACCGCAGCGGCTGCAGCCGAGCCAGCTCATGCCTTTTTTTTGTCTCCCACCCGACCTGTCAATCAATTCAGTAGGCGTGTCAGCAAATGACCAATCAGCGACCTCAATTTGTCCCGTAGGTAAACGCTCTGCACGCAGCTGCTCAAATTACAACAAGCGAAAACGCGAGCATTTAACGCAAGAACGAACACACAACACGTGCGTAGAGCGGCATACAGGCCGTACGCAGAGCTCTGCCGGAGCCTTTAGCTTAAAAGTTTTGAGTGTCTAAAAATAAATACGAGCGTGTTTTGACCAAAAACTACATTTCCCACAATGCCTTTAGACTACGGTAGCCCCACAATGCCTTTCCGCTATGGTAGCCGCGGCAGTGTTTCTACATCCATGCCAACGAGTGGAATTGAGATATAAATAGTAATGGTGTCGAATTTAGCGCGTTAATTATTTGCGTTATTTTATTTATTATGACGCGTTAAAATAAAATAACGCAACGATTATTTTGAAAAGCTCCCCCCGGATGCCGAACCGAGTCACTTCCGGTTTCCGCTCGCTAACGCTGTTAGCGCAGGCACCGTACCTGTACTCACATGCGATCACTGGACTTCTGCTACCAATGAGAACTATTTGGGCGTCACGGCTCACTTTATTGATGACAGCTGGAGCCTGCACTCCTTTGTTTTAACTGTGAGTAAATCTACCGAGCGCCACTGTGCGCGCTGCACATCCAGACGGTCGCACACGAATGGAACATTGAGAAGAAAAATAACAACAACGCTCGGGACAGACAGTGAAATCCCCCTGCTTACAGAACCTGATAAGACAGATATGTGCACCAGTGACCCAAAAAGGAAGAAGCAGTTGAAGATAATGGATGGATGGAACAGAATGAGAAGCTGAGCTTGGAGGGAGAGCTGAAAAAGTTGGAGGAGCTACCTGAGCCATGCAGGTACGGTTTTATTTCTTTTTCTTTGTAGTTAAGTTGATATTGGTTAAGTCAGTGGGTCAGTTAAGCTGTGTGAATAAACAAACCAAGTGTTGATGAATTTGCTTTTTTAATCTAAATGAATGAATAAAGAAATTAAATAAAAGCTCTAATGATTTTTTTTCAGTCAACCTTTACTTACACAAGTTAGTCTCAATGAGCCTCAAGGACTCATTTACAAGAAAGACCTGATTACCTGTATTGTTTATTAATTTGTGTTTTCACAGGTATGTCACAGAAACTCTGGGTGGACAGAACTACATCTCCTGTTCTGTGGTGCTGCCTGCCTTCTGCCACATGTTCAGGGTCATGGAGCCTTCAGATGACTGTCAACATACTGCGATTCAAGAAGGCCTTGAAGGTAATGTAGAGACTGGTTTGCCTTAGTAGCTGGATAAATGAAGAGTAGATCTTATACATGTGGTTTAAAACAAAGCAGAAATGTTCTGTAAGGTTCTAAATTTCAGTTCACACTAATTCATACAGTTTATCAAACAGTAAAATGTTTTGATTATTTCAGTTTTTAAACACTGTGTGAAAGTAAAAACAATAAAGGTTATGACTTAACTGATGAATGAATCCATCTTTATTATAAGTTGCCTTAAAGTGTTTAATCGTGATTAATTGCGATTAATTTTAAAACTGATATGCGATTAATTAGTTAAAAAAATTTAATCGATCAACACCCCTAATAAATAGTGATCCCAAAATGTCCAGAAAGAGAAAAGTTGATGCAGACGGAAGACTGTTTCAAGAAAGATGGGAAGGCAAATACTTGTTTGTGCTTCAAGGAGAAAGACCGGTATGTCTTTTATGTTACGAGGTGGTGTCGGTTGTCAAAGAGTACAAGCTGCGTCGACATTTTGAAACCAAACACGGAGCTAAGTACACTAAAGCTAGCCTTCAAGAAAAGCAACTAATTGCCCAAGAATTAAAAGGCAAACTGCGGTCGCAGCAGAGTTTGTTCACAAAATCCACAGCCAAAAATGAGGCCGCAGTGAAAGCTAGCTTCATTGTGGCTGAAGAAATCGCCCACGCTTCCAAGTTTTTTTCAGATGGAGTGTTTTTGAAGCAGAGTAAAAGAAAACTCATGTCTGAACTATCAGATCCAAAGTGGCTGTGTGACTTTGCTGTGTTGTGTGACATAACCGACCATCTCGCCCAGCTGAATCAGAAGCTGCAGGGACGCAAACAAGTCATCACGCAGATGTCCGACACAATCACGGCTTTCCAGCGTGAAATTGTCTTATGGATGTGGCAAGTGAAACAGGACAATCTTGTCCACTTTCCTGTTTGTCAGGTTAGCTTTTTTTTTTTTAAACTTAAAGGAGAAATGAAAAGTGTTTTTAAGCTAATAGTAGTCTAATGAAAAGCATAAAATAAGCTTGTTGAGAAATTTTCACAAGTCAAAAATGTCATCCTAACTCAAATTTAGACTTTGCAAAGTGAAAAAATTCTCATCTGGTGTTTTTGACCCCCCTCCCCCTGCCTGCTCTCCGTCCCCTGAATATGACATAGGCAGTGCAATGGTCGTCCCTCATACAGTAATATTAGTGTGTGTATCTAGTTGTGGACAAAAAGGTTTCAGTGTGTAGCAATTAGGGATGCAGCAAAAAAAATCTATTTTTTAAAGAATCAAGATTCTTAGTCCTGGCGATTCAGAATCGATTCTAAAAGCCCCAAAATCGATTTTAAAACTTTTTTTAAAATTTATATTGTATTTTTACCGCTCCTGTGCATTCGGCCGCTGTAGAATTTTGGCCGTGTAGGGCCACCGTAGTTAGTTAGCCAGGCAGCTCCCTGCTAGCAAGGAGGGAGACAGCATGTTTCAACTTGCTCCTTCATCTTTAAAAATCATTTTAGATCCTACTATGTTCTGGGGAAGACAGAGCTTAACAAGACATTGGTAACTGTTTCAGGACATTTTCAACACCCCCATTTCCACGTTAGCATACGGCGCTAGCATGCTAACGTTAGCATACGGCGCTAGCATGCTAACGTTAGCATGCGGCGGCTAACGCACAGCTATTCGTATTTCCAGGATAGAAATGCCCATTAATGCACTAAATCACCAAACTGTTTTTGACAAACTAAAGTGATATCCTTCAGATTCAAAAAAGTCTTCTGCTTCCATTTTAAATGACAGACAGGAGGACAGTAATGATGGGTTTATAGCATCAGTGTTATTGTAAGATAGCAAAGGAGGTCTTAATTGTGTCATAAAAGTGCGTCCAGAAAATGACTACAGAAATCACTGCACTTCAGCATGTAGCAGGAAAAATGTAAAAAACTATTTCTTTAAGCTACTGACTTGAAAAAAGCATACTAAGTATGTTTATGTGTGTTGTTTACTATATGAAATTCTTGTTATATCGATTTTTTCAGATTTGATTACATTTCTCCTTTAATTAAAATATAATACAATATAATTCAACCAAGAAGAAGAACATTTAAACTGTGTGCAATTTAATGATTGTGCTTGCATTTTGTTTTGTGTTTATCATTTTCAGAACATGATCAATCGTAGAGAGAGAATCCACTTGGTGTGTTCAAGGACAGGCAGCATCTCCTCATCAAAGACTACCGGTAACCAAAAAACTTGAGTAATATAGTTGTGAACTGAGTCAACCTTTATTTTGGTATTTTTAGTTGATTACATATTATTTATGTGTAGCTGCTGTTGCAATTATTTAATGTTTGCAGGTCTTATGTGTGTATGCACACAAATTGTTGTCATCAAACCATCAGTTGGATGCAAGGCTGTGTGTAGCCTTTTTTGTAAAATGCTACATGTGTCATACATGTTCTTTGCAGCTCAGTTTTATGTTATTTTTCTTTATTAACTTGGACAGTTTGATCCTTCATTAATGGAGTTATGTGGGTTTTCATAAGCTGACAAAATTTAAAAGGATTTATGTTAGAGCAACAAGCAAACATACGTTTTCTATGCAACTGTAATTGTCAGTTGAATAAGTTATAATAAATGAGTTATTCAACATTAAGGAGTATGGTAGTTACATTTATTTTACATTACATTCAATTACATTTAGTTACATTTATAAGTTACATCTGGCCCTTCAAGGACAGCCATTATGCTGATGTGGCCCTCGGTGAAAATGAGTTTGACACCCCTGATTTAGATGATAGTTGAATCAACACCGATATAGTATCAGCTATGTTTGAAAACCTAACGTTGATTCAACGTCTAAATCACCGACCACTTTCTTTATAATTTCAATGTCAGGCTTCAACATCGATTCAATATTTCTACCTAACCATATTTCAACGTTGATTAAATCGTATTTTGCTGTCTGGGTCAACAGCACCGGTAGTTGTTAACCCGGGCCTTGACTAATCTAGTATGGTTTCACTTTGATGAACTCTCATCACAATTTTGGCAAAAGTGTTTTATGTCGGATGCCCATTCCTGACACAACCCTCACTATTTATCTGGGGTTGGGACCGACACAAGAGATACACTGACTTGTACTCCCTATTGGCTGGTTTTATATATC
>JBBPBX010051418.1:0-12865 GCA_038048925.1 Garcialebias charrua | reverse complement strand
GATATTTAATTTTTCCACAATTAAAATAATTTACCTAGACCTGCATAGTTCATTATTTTATTTTTTAATTGGGAAAGATCACATTATTTTTCCTTCTTTATGATAATATGGTCTTTTTTAATCTTAAAATGTAAAAATATCAACAAATCATTAGATATTTTCAGCTTTACAATGGCCAGAAAACTACCGGTCAGAAAATTGTCCTCTAACAAACTTAAAAGTGGTCTGTGTGTCACCAGTTGAGAATCCCAGTTGTAGCAGGTATTGTGGCTCCGGAAATGTTTAATTTAGTGAACAAAGGGGCAGAAATGGCTCTTTTGATCATAAAGGTTGCAGATCCCTGTTCTAGAACCTGAACATAGTTCTCTGCATTAATGGTGCCTTTCCAGACATGTAAGCTGCCCATGCCACAAGCGCTCATGCAACCCCATACCATCCGTGATGCAGGCTTCTGAACGGAGCATTGATAACAACTTGGGCTATCCTTGTCCTCTCTGGTCCGGATGACATGGCATCCAAGTGTTCCATAAAGAACTTCAAATTGTGACTCATCTGACCACAGAACTGTTTTCCATTTTGCCGCACTCCATTTTAGATGACCCCTGGCCCAGTGCAAACGTCTGAGCTTGTGGAGCTTGCTTAGAAATGGCTTCCTTTTGCACTGTAGAGTTTTGGCTGGCAATGGCGGATGGCACGGTGGACTGTGTTCACTGACAATGCTTTCTGGAAGTATTTCTGAGCCCATTCTGTTATTTCCTTGACAGTAGCATTCCTGTTTGAGGTGCAGTGACGTTTAAGTGCCCGGAGATCACGAGCATCCAGTAGAGATTTACGGCCTTGACCCTTACGCAAAGCGATTGTTCCAGATTATCTGAATCTTTTGATGATGTTATGCATGGTTGATGATGATAACTTAAAAGTCTTTGCTATTTTATGCTGGTAACACCATTCTGGTATTGCTGCACAATCTTTTTGCGCAACAATGGTGGAATTGGTGTTCCTCTTACCATCTTGGCTTCTGAGAGACACTGACACTTTGAGAAGCTCTATTTATACCCAGTCATGTTGTCAATTTACCTAATTAGTGTTAATTGGTCTTCCAGCTGTTCGTTATAAGCTCAATTTCCTTTTTCCACCCACTTATTGCTACTTGTCCCCACTTTTTAGGGATTTATTGACAATGTGAAATTTTGAATCAACATATTTTTTCTTTAAAATGTTACATTTACTCAGATTAAACTTTTGATCTATCATCTATGTTCCATTACCAATAAAATATTGACATTTGCCATCTCCACATCATTGCATTCAGTTTTTATTCACAATTTGTTTAGAGTCACAACTTTTTTTGAATATACTAGAAAACTGATTGTCCAGTTTTTAATGTTTTTAGTCAAAAATTAGGACATGCTTTCCTTTTGAGTTAATGTACAGTGTTTCCCCTACCATTATAGAAGCAGGGTGCTGCCCCACCACGTCAACAGAACTGAGCGCCCCGCCTACCAAAGTGAACTTGCCCCCCTCCCACTCCCACCCGGCACTGATATAGCACTAAGGTAGCAGTATGAAATACAGGCTCCCTAGCTAAAAAGTTAAAGATGCCTCTTCCCTCATGCTGAATGCACCCTCCCCCCACCCCTGCTCAAAAACTGTTGTATAAGATTTGCTCAAACATGTCTCCGTCCCTACCCATCAAGAAAAATCATGGATGAGATGAGCACCCCGCCATGGCAAGTTAACTAGGGGAAACACTGATGTATATTTAAATTTTTCAATTTGTACAAATCCTTTAAGGTTCTTTGTAGTCCACTATTGTCATCACTCTGTTAAATTCAAGTCTCTATTGCAAATCAGTCCGTAAGGCTCAGTGTGATTAACCTGTATAATTAAAGGTTGAATGAATTAATGAATTTGAATTTTAAAATGGAATTTTCTCAGATGAAATTCAATTAAGTGATGCTGAAGAGATGGAAAGTGAGAATGAATCAGATGACAATGATGAAGTACAAGTCCCAGTACAAGTCCCATCAGAAGAGTGCGAAGAAATGCCTGAGGAGACGCTTGACCAGCCTGTGGAAGCTGCAACAAACTCTACAACAACTGTTGACATCCATGACAATAATGATGATGGTACGTTATTTCAACCCAAATTTCATACGTTCCCATGACAAGACTTTTTTAAACGAGTACCCTGATGCATGCTTAATAATCCAGTTAGAAAAATATTTAAAAAAAAGCTAAGTCTGGTCCTCTGGACATTCAAAAAATAAAACAAAACAACGAGGTTAAGTCCGGTCCTCTGGACGAATTATTCAGTAAATAAGAATAAGGACCTGACTTAACCTTGTAATTTTTTTGTACCTGGATTATTAAGCATGTATCAGGATTTTTTTTTAAACTTTTGTGTTATGTTTTCTAGAAGTGTCATCATCCAAAATGGATGAAGCTGTCCCTTCAACTAAAGGTAAGGCAGAGTTTAATGAGGAAGAGCATAAAGTCAAAATACTATACATAGAGATGGAAGACAAAAAAATCCAAAAACATATTTATATGCATGGCGGGGGTGGATGAGGTAGCTCGGTGGTCATTGCCATGGTCTCATAGTCCTGAGGTGGCAGGTTCAAGCCCAGGTTGCATCAAGTAGGACATTTGTTGTAAAACAATAGTCATTTGTTTCAATCTTTCCATTTTTTTCACAATTTTTAAAACTCAAAAGCTGCCAAGATACATGAGAACAAGTTGTTGACTACAATGATTATGAATGATAGTCAAAAAGTAAGTAAAATAAAGTCTACATTTATGTAAAATCCACATTTTAGTTAAAAAAGTGAAACCTCATAATAGCCTATCAATGACCATCATCTACGATAGGCACTGATACATGAAGTTAACATTAGTTCTAAAATAACAGCCGTTTTAGAACTAATGTTGACTTCATGCATACTGTGGTGAACCTTGAAGAAGGTAGAAGCAGAAAGAAAACATGGATGAAAAGTCTTTAGTTGTTACTAATTTCTTTGTATTTTCCTTTTAAACTCTAAGATTTTTAGTCCGTCACATTGACACCATTTGGTCCAATGTATTTATGTATCATGGGTAAAACATGTAACAAAATAAAATGTTAATGTTGATTTTTATGATTTTCCCTCAGCCTGTAATCTGATAAATTCTTTGTCTAAAGTTCTGATGAATTTTGAGTTGCCCAACTACTAAATATACATTTTTTTGTTTCCTCCTTGTTTTCTAGCGAAAAACTCAAGCCCAGGACCAAGAAGAGTAACAAAGAGAAGTTGGTCGAATGCTGAAGTGGCTGCTGTAATGCGTCATTTCAGAAGGCACATAAGTAAAGGAAAACTGGCCAGTAAGAATGAATGCAGCCACTGTAAGATGGTTGAGAGCCCTGTGTTGGATCAAAGAACAGTTCAAAATATAAGAGACTTTGTGAGAAACCGGGGAATAACTGAAATGAGACAAAAACGGAAACAAAACTTATAGATGTGTTACTGTATCTAAAAAAACAAGTCTGGTCCTCTGGACATTCCAAAACAAAACAAAAAAATAGAAATGTTTCGTCTTTCATCCGAAAGACTTCCTCCGTCTGAGATGCTGCATTCAGCTCTGTCTCATAAATAGCACCCTCTCACAGTGGATCAACCAGTTTGCAGGTCCTTCTTGATCATGTGAGCAGTTGGTTTTGGCTGTCATCAGCAAACTGGTTGATCCATTGTGAGAGGGTGCTATTTATGAGACTGAGCTGAATGCAGCACCTCGGACCGAGGAATGGTCAGAGATGGTGTCTAATAGTGGCTGGAGCACTATAAATCATGCCAAGTACAATAAGGCCATTAACATTATCATTCACTGAAGATTTTAAGCTTCTGCATCAGCATCTGAATAAATCAGGAGAAAATGCATTTAGCACCTTGAAAGATGATGCCAGCCCCCAGACTTATGCAGAACTTGTAAAAGTTACACTTGCACAGGTCATTGTGTTCAATTGTAGACGAGCAGGAGAGGTTTCAAAGATGCACCTACAAAGTTTTATGGAGCGTGACACCACCAAGCTCCATGAAGATGATGCCATGGGTTTGTCAACGGTTGAACAGAAGCTCTACAGCCATTTCACTCGGGTTAAAATCATTGGGAAAGAGGCTGAAAGGTTTTAGATATCCCTGTGATGGATTGGAGACTTGTGCAGGTGTCCCTGTGATGGACTGGTGACATGTCCAGATGTCCCTGTGATGGACTGGTGACATGTCCAGATGTCCCTGTGATAGACTGGAGACTTGTCCACGTGTCCCTGTGATGGACTGGTGACTTGTCCAGGTGTCCGTGTGATGGACTGGCGACTTGTCCATGTGTCCCTGTGATGGACTGGAGACCTGTCCAGGTGTCCCTGTGATGGACTGGTGACTTGTGTAGGTGTCCCTGTGATGGACTGGTGACTTGTCCACGTGTCCTTGTGACATACTGGAGACCTGTCCAGGTGTCCCTGTGATGGACTGGAGACTTTTCCATGTGTCCCTGTGATAGAATGGAGAGCTGTCCATGTGTCCCTGTGATGGACTGGAGACATTCACGTGTCCCTGTGATAGACTGGCTGGAGACTTGTCCATATGTCCTTGTGATGGACTGGAGACTTGTCCACGTGTCCCTGTGATGGACTGGAAACTTGTAAATGTGTCCCTGTGATGGACTAGAGACTTATCCACGTGTCCCTGTGATGGACTGGTGACTTGTAAATGTGTCCCTGTGATGGATTGGAGACTTGTCCACGTGTCCCTGTGATTGACTGGAGACTTGTCCATGTGTCCCTGTGATGGACTGGAGACCTGTCCAGGTGTCCCTGTGATGGACTGGAGACTTTTCCATGTGTCCCTGTGATAGACTGGAGAGCTGTCCACGTGTCCCTGTGATAGACTGGAGACTTGTCCATGTGTCCCTGTGATGGACTGGAGACCTGTCCAGGTGTCCCTGTGATGGACTGGAGACTTTTCCATGTGTCCCTGTGATAGACTGGAGAGCTGTCCATGTGTCCCTGTGATGGACTGGAGACATTCACGTGTCCCTGTGATAGACTGGCTGGAGACTTGTCCATATGTCCTTGTGATGGACTGAAGACTTGTCCACGTGTCCCTGTGATGGACTGGAAACTTGTAAATGTGTCCCTGTGATGGACTAGAGACTTATCCACGTGTCCCTGTGATGGACTGGTGACTTGTAAATGTGTCCCTGTGATGGACTGGAGACTTGTCCACGTGTCCCTGTGATGGACTGGAGACTTGTCCATGTGTCCCTGTGATGGACTGGAGACCTGTCCATGTGTCCTGTGATGGACTGGAGACGTTCACGTGTCCCTGTGATAGACTGGAGACTTGTCCATATGTCCTTGTGATGGACTGGAGACTTGTCCATATGTCCTTGTGATGGACTGGAGACTTGTCCATATGTCCTTGTGATAGACTGGAGACCTGTCCAGGTGTCCCTGTGATGGACTGGTGACTTGTGTAGGTGTCCCTGTGATGGACTGGTGACTTGTCCACGTGTCCTTGTGACATACTAGAGACCTGTCCAGGTGTCCCTGTGATGGACTGGAGACTTTTCCATGTGTCCCTGTGATAGAATGGAGAGCTATCCATGTGTCCCTGTGATGGACTGGAGACATTCACGTGTCCCTGTGATAGACTGGCTGGAGACTTGTCCATATGTCCTTGTGATGGACTGAAGACTTGTCCACGTGTCCCTGTGATGGACTGGAAACTTGTAAATGTGTCCCTGTGATGGACTAGAGACTTATCCACGTGTCCCTGTGATGGACTGGTGACTTGTAAATGTGTCCCTGTGATGGACTGGAGACTTGTCCACGTGTCCCTGTGATGGACTGGAGACTTGTCCATGTGTCCCTGTGATGGACTGGAGACCTGTCCATGTGTCCTGTGATGGACTGGAGACGTTCACGTGTCCCTGTGATAGACTGGAGACTTGTCCATATGTCCTTGTGATGGACTGGAGACTTGTCCATATGTCCTTGTGATGGACTGGAGACTTGTCCATATGTCCTTGTGATGGACTGGAGACTTGTCCACATGTCCCTGTGATGGACTGGAGACTTGTCCATATGTCCTTGTGATGGACTGGAGACTTGTCCATATGTCCTTGTGATGGACTGGAGACTTGTCCACGTGTCCCTGTGATGGACTGGAGACTTGTCCATATGTCCTTGTGATGGACTGGAGACTTGTCCACGTGTCCCTGTGATGGACTGGAGACTTGTCCATGTATCCCTGTGATGGACTGGAGACCTGTCCATGTGTCCTATGATGGACTGGAGACGTTCACGTGTCCCTGTGATAGACTGGAGACTTGTCCATATGTCCCTGTGATGAACTGGAGACTTGTGCAGGTGTCCATGTGATGGACTGGAAACTTGTCCACGTGTCCCTGTGATGGACTAGAGACTTGTCCACGTGTCCCTGTGATGTACTGGTGGCTTGTCCAGCTGTCCCTGTGATGGACTGGAGACCTTTCCAGGTGTCCCTGTGATGGACTGGTGACTTGTCCACGTGTCCCTGTGATGGACTGGAGACTTGTCCTTGTGATTGTTGGATATGTGCACCGGCGACCCCCGTGACCCAAAATGGAAGAAACGGGTAAAGATAATGAATGGATGTAGCAAATGGGCAATGTTTAGGCTGATGGTCCTCCTTGATCATGTGAGCAACTGGTTTTGGCTGTCATCATAAAGTCTTTATTTATAAGACTGAGCTGAATACAGTATCTCAGACTAAGGAAGTCTTTCATCCGAAAGACTTCCTCAGTCTGAGATGCATTCAGCTCAGTCTTATAAATAAAGACTTCCTGATGACAGCCAAAACCAGTTGCTCACATGATCAATGAGGACCATCAGCCTAATCATGTGATCATATGAGCAGCTGGTTTTGGCTGTCATCAGCAAACTGTTTGATCCACTTTGAGAGGGTGCTATTTATGAGACTGAGCTGAATGTAGCACCTCAGACTGAGGAAGTCTTTATAAGACTGAGCTGAATACAGCATCTCAGACTGAGGAAGTCTTTCGTCGCTCGTAAGTCGGGGATCACCTGTACTTTACAGTGTGTTGTGATGAACCTTGTAAATAAAGTAAATTTTGTTTTAGAAATATGTTCAGGTTTATAATGTTAATGTTTTATAATATGTAAATATGTCATCTCAGAAGTCTTTCATCGCTCGTAAGTCGGGGATCACCTGTACTTTACATTGTGTTGTGATTAACCCTGCAGAAAAAGTAAAAATTTGTTTTAGAAATATGTATATGTTGATATGTTTTATAATAATGTAAATATGTCACCAGAATTTAAGTTTTTATTTTTTATTTTATTTTAAACATTTGAAGATTTTGTTATTGAAGTTTTTTTAGTGAATGTAAATAAAGTATGTGCATAATTTGTTTAATAAAAGCAGTTCAAAAAATAGTTCTCCTAATGCAGTGTCCTGTCACATTTGTGTGTTTTATGTTAATTTTATGTTAAGTAGGCGGAGTTTAAATGTCCCTTTAAAGACCCCATAATGCATGTTTGTCCTCATAAACCACATTTTTTGACGTCCTTGTAAACCACACTGGAGTCTGGGTGGTAAAACGTGCTGTGAAGCTCCTATCGGAAAGCTAAAGGGACCCAAATTTTTTTCAAAATTTTTAGAGTGCACTGAGCTTGGTCCCAGGTCGCTAGGACCTCGGGAAGGGGTAGACCCCGTATTACACCTTCGGGCGGGTTTGGCGAAAAAGTCTGGCTAAACCACATTGACAAACCTGTGTGTGTGTGTGTGTGTGTGTGTATATATATGTATATGTGCAACGATCCAGAAATGTCACCATTCGGTTCAGTTGGATACATTAGTGTTACGGTTTGGTGTTTTTGCAATACAAAAAAGAGAAATTTTCATGCCCTTCTTAACTTGTAATTTAAATTGTGTTGCTAAAGCTGCAAGTTTCTCAGTGGATCTGCACTCAACAACGCTGCCAAGTGGAGTAGTCGAACACAGATCCTTTGAGCTTTCTACACAGCACATGTAGACAAGTTGATAAATTAAATAAATAAAAATGCTGCATGTTCAATATATATTGTGTATTGAACATAATAATAATAATAATAATGAATTCAATTTATAACGCACTTTTCATTAATGAAGATCTCAAAGTGCTACAAAGTGCAACATAATTAAATGTCAATAAAACAAGTAAAATCAATAACAATATCAACTAAGATCAAAGAAAGAATCATGAGGAGGCAGAGTATGCTCGCTTAAAAAGAAAGGTCTTCAAGCCGCTCTTAAAGTCAACCAGTGACTGTGGAGCTCTTAGGCAGTCAGGAAGAGAGTTCCACAGGCGGGGGGCAGCCACACTGAAAGCCCGGTCTCCCATGGTCCTTAATTTGGTTCTCGGAATGTGAAGTAGATGACTGTTCTGTGACCGTAGAGACCGGGTGGATGAGTATGGAATAAGAATGTCCTTTAGATAATCTGGTGAAGCTCCATGTAAGCATTGATGTGTAATGAGAGCAGTTTTGTACTGAATTATGTAGGCGACAGGAAGCCAATGAAGGTTATGGAGAATGGGTGCATAGACCACTAGAGGTGCAACATGCATCTGTACTGAATTGTTCAGTGTAGTGCTCTAGGTTCAATATGCACTATGTAATAACATTACAGATTTTTGAAAATTATTTTATTAACTTTTCTTAAGATGTGCTGCGTTGAAGGCTCAGTGGATCTGCATCTGAAAACTTGCTTTTTTAGCAATATTTAATTAAAAAACTCTACTCAGTGAGGTTAAACTAATGGTTTTAATTAATTTAAATGAACTAAAAGTGAAGGGCATGGAAATTTCTCTTTTTTTGTATAGAAAAAATATTGAACCTTGACACTAAAGTATCAAACTAGATTGTGAATTTTCAGTATCATTGCACCCCTAATTGTTTTGTGAACTGAAGATGAAGCTGTCAATCTAATTTGGGCAGATAAATGTTTAAGAAGTTCATTTATTCTGTTCTAGTGGAAGAAAAAATAGCCCTGTTCAGGGAACTCACCACTCTCTTCCCATCACCAGTTGCACCACCCAAGAAGCTGGGACATGCCAGTAAAGCGTTGCTTCATGTCCTTCAGGTTGGTATTTGTTCTTATTTGTTGTCAGTTAATACATGTCCACAAAGGCTTTCATTTTGTATTTTGACAAATTAACAGTTTAATTGTCGTATGGCGATTGTATGCATGCCTGGTCATAAAACAGCATAATCTATATTTGGAAATCTGCAGCATTGTCACATGACATAGGGTGGCCACCCATAATACAAATGGCACAGAAACACTTGTAAATTTCCACAGAAAACACTTAAAAAATAACAGTAAATAAACTGACTTAAGCTCATTTTCAAAAACCTTCAACATGATTGTATACATAATCAAAATCCAAATAGGAAATAATTTTAGATTTAACCATCGGAAGTGCAGTATCTGTCATTTCCCAAAGTGCGTTAGGACTCACTCTTGTGACTGAGGCACAAGTTACTGGGTATTTAATTGGCATGAATATCAACTTAAAAAAATACTGTATACTATATGAATATGCTCTGTTACACATCTATTCTATTGTTGTCATCATGGATGTATGGACAGTACATATTTGTTGCTAAGGATTTGGACTGATCTGGTAGCTTTTCAGTTTCTCTGTTGTACCCTGAATAAATGTTTTTGTCCTTTTTTTTGTTTATGTATTTTTTAGCCAGCCGAAGATCCAGCTGTGTACCTCCAGAGGAGATCTTTCTTCAGCCCTGTTTTGGTCTTGGATGAGTCGCGCTGTCTTTTGGCCATTGGAACCACTCCCATCACTACATTTGCCAAAGAAGACCTTGATGAAGGTTTGCTGTATCTGATGGCATACTACTACACCATGCATCTCACCTATCCAACGTGTGTGGCAGCCCTTCTGTCTGTCATTCAGACGGAAGTGTTAAAGGACAATATCCACGAGAAAGACACCACAGGCTCATACAAAAAAGTCATGGCAGAGTGGAAACATATTATTGAGAAGTAGAGCTCTTCCACTTAACTTCCAGGTCTGTGTTGGAAATTTTGACCTGAAAGCTGTTATTTACATTGAATTGTAATGTTTTTTTTATATACACACAGTGCCTTTGTATTTGTCTTGACATTCATGTGTACCGGTACAATGATTGACAATTGTTGCAATTTGAACAGACAATTTAATTAAAGGTCATATGTAATATATGCCTGATTTATTTTAGTGTAAATGCTTTGTCTTGTTTTAAGATGGAAAATCTATTAATAGTTCTTAAAAGCAGAAGATCAATCTTGTTTAGTTGCCCTTGTTTTAAGATATTTTCTCTCAAAGTGAGATAAAATGAAAACTAAAAGAAGCATTAACAGACTAGTATTGAGTTTATTTTACTTCATAAAGTACTTGGAATGAGTTTTTACAACTTGTTTTAAGATATTTCTCACTTGTCTAAAGCCTAGAAATATTTACTTATTTCAAGAAATCTTACCAAGTGCAATTATCTTACTGCACTGGCAGATTATTTCACTTAATTTGAGATGATTCTGACTATTATCTAGTATTTTTTTTAACTTATTTTTAGATGGGTAATATTTTCAGTCTACCCAAAGATTGTTCTAATAAAATGGTTAAACTTTTCAATAATGAGTATTGTTTTTGCAGTTAATTCTATACTAAAGATAATTTTTAAATTATATTCTCAATTTGTTCTCATCTTTCTCAAATATGGCTCAAATGTCATTCTCATATGTAGCTTCAGTAAGACATTTAAGAGAAAAAATTAAGACAGGGAAGAGACAGTGGTAAGATCTGTTTTAGGGCTCATATACTTCTCAAATTTGTCTCATTAAAGTCTCAGATTCGTCTCAGTAAGACATTTAAGAGAAATAATTAAGACAGGAAAGAGACATGGACATACAATGGTAAGATCTGTTTTAGGGCTCATACTTCTCAGATGTGTCTGATTAAAGTCTCAGATTCATCTCATGTTATTCTCTTTAATTCTCCTTCCAAATAACTAAGACATAATTGAGATCAGAGGCAGACAATCATGAGATCTCTGCTGTTTATCCTATTTCTCAAGTATGGCTCAAACGGTTATCTCAACTCAACCTCAGGGATGTCTTGTCTCATCTCAGCTTAACTCTTGCTCTAAGGGACCCTTAGGAGCAGTAACTCAGAAACAAATGATCACAAGATGATACATATATGAGAAAGCTCAAACTGATCTCAGAAGACGAGATTGAACCACAGATGAGCAAGACAATTTTTGCTATGGGGAGCGGTCTTTACATTCTCAGGTAAACTGTTCCACAGTTTTGGAGCAGCAACTGCAAAAGCCCGATCACCTCTGGATTTCATTTTGGATCTGGGGACATCTAAGAGAAACTGGTTGGTAGACTGGAGTGCTCTTACTGGAGTGTAGATGTTGATACGATTACATAAATATGACGGGGCCAGACCTTTTAAGATTTTAAAAACAAGCAATAAAATCTTAAAATCAATTCGATAGTGGACAGGGAGCCAGTGAAGAGATAGGGATTTTTTTCCATATTTTTAGACCAATTTTGGGCTGAGATATGTCCGTTTCCATTCATTTTGGTGAAAAAAATGGAGCAGTACCACTTTCGGCCACTAGGGGCACATGCAGTACCACTTTCGACCGCTAGGGGTGCAGGCAGTACCAGTTTCGGCCGCTATGGGTGCTAAAGGGCCCTCTAGGCTGTTAACGGCTACCGGTGTACCTGTAGGCGAACCCCATTATTTGTGTATTCCAGACACGCCAAAATCCCATCACCACACGCCAAATACGTCAGTTTGAGAAGGAGTACAGAGAGGACAACATGACAACAACTGAGCAAATGCTGCCTATGAGGAAATCATACTCTGCTGAGTTCAAGTTGTAGGTGATCAAATTCGCAGCTGAACACGGCAACCGTGTAGCTGATCGCAAGTTTGGGGTTAGCAAGAAGCTGGTTAGAGACTGGAGGAAGGCGGAGGTCACCTTAACGGCCATGAAGCTGTCGAAGAGGACAAACCGTGGGTGCAAAGTGAGGTGGCCAGCTCTGGAGGAGAAAGTGAAGGTATGGGTGCTAGATGAGAGCATCTGGCAGAGGTGTGCCAACATTGCAGCTACATCTGCATGCCATGGTAGTTGCCAAGGAGATGGACATCACGTAGTTTGCGGATGGACCATCGTGGTGTTTCAGGTTCATGTGCCGGAACCAACTGTCCATCAGAGCGCGGACCACCATGTGCCAGAAGCTGGCGGCGGATTTTGAGGAAAAGTTGGAGAGTTTCCGCACCTTTATGGACAGGCAGGTGCAGGAGCACAGCATCTCGCCTGACCATAAAATCAATATGGATGAGGTGCAGCTAACTTTTGACATCCCAAAGGGGCGGAGTGTGGCGCAGAAAGGAGAAAAAGCGTCAACATCCTCACCACGGGCCACAAGAAGTCCCACTTCACTGTGGTGCTGGCCTGCTACGCTGATGGGTCAAAGCTACCACCCATGGTGATTTTTAAAAGAAAAAACATGCCAAAGGAGGAGTTTCCCCCGCGCGTGTTTGTGGCGGTAAACAAAAAGGGCTGGATAGACACTGACATGATGGACGTGTGGCTCATGAAATGCTACACAAAGCGGCTAGATGGGTTTTTTTAGAACCAAAAAAGCCCTTCTGGTGATGGACAGCATGCACACGTACATCACGCCGTAATTTAAAGAGAAAATTAAAGCGTGCAACTCTATTCCTGCGATCACCCCGGGAGGCTTGACAAAAGTGCTTCAGCCACTGG
>JBBPBX010051416.1:0-14126 GCA_038048925.1 Garcialebias charrua | reverse complement strand
GTGTGTGTGTGTGTGTGTGTGTGTGTGTGTGTGTGTGTGTGTTGGGGGATGTTACTTTGTGTAGATGCTGCTTTAGCAGGAGGACGTTTTATTTTACTTGAACAATCATTGCCCAATTTGTGTGGGTTGGTTTACAATTTTTTTTGTTCTTGTTTTCAGTAACTCCACTAACTTATTTCATTGTGAGTAAATTGAAGGCCTTGATTCCTTCAAGGAATACATATTGCTTGATTGCCTTTCATGTCAAAGTTTTAGACAAATATCATTTTATTTTGACAAATGAAAGAGATGTAGCCGTTTTGATCAAACCTTCAAAATAATGGTATTTGAAAAGTCACACTGAAATTACATTTGTGAATGACTCTCAGCTATGGCAACTTCAAATTTCAGCTCAATATCTGTAAAAGTGACTAAATATACCGGTAGTCCTTTTTGTGTTTTCTAAGGTCAGTTGTCTATTGTGGCCATTTTAAAATGGATTTGCTTCAAAGGTTTTTCAGTTGTAAAAGCATATCCAAAAATTATTTACTGAAAGTTTCAATAAAATCCTCCCAGTGGTTCATGAGAGATTTTGCTAACAGACTGACTAATAAACTAGTTAATGTTAAAATTTAAACAAACTTCTTGTCCAGTCTGTTAGCAGACAGAATATGTGTTGGAGATCAGTATCAGCTCCTACCACACCCAATTTTAGTCCAATACAAAGTAGTTACCAGTAGTTAATGTTGTGGTATTTTTTTTTTTTTATTCAAATTTTTATTAAGGAACAACACAAGAACTGTATATGCTTCATCATTTTACATAGTACAGATACATCTTTTCAAATCCCTTTTCTATTTTCTGTATTAATCAACGCACTTCACATCATTTAATTGTGTCAACATCTGGTATCTAATATTCCAGTTCTTTTTTTTTTTTTACCAAACAAGTAAAATTTAACAATTTATAACAACAATACAGAGTACTGTAGCTTCATTTGTTTGTTTCAGTTCGAGTGTTCAAGAAAATCTACCATGGTTTCCAGCAATCCTCAAATTTGTCCTTTTCCAGTCTCATTGCAAATTTAAGTTCCTCCACATGACAAATATTTTGAATCCCATTTGTCCAGTCTTCTAGTGTGGGTGTCTTGTCAGTCATCCACTTCAGAGTGATTGCTTTTTTGCTGGCAGTTAGCATATACTGTATCATAAAGCTCTTTTACCCTGCCGTGGGGTAGTTTATTTAAGGGTAGAAATCATCTTGAATTTGGTTGACTAGAAATATTAATCAGTTTGGATCCAATGAGGATTTTTCCAGAGCGTCAATAAATGTTGTCCACACACACACAGACATGGGGAAAAACATCCACCATCACTTTTCTGCAGCAGGTGATAAAAAGGTGATTAAACCATGAGCAAAATGTAACGTTCTCTATTATAATACAATTAGCTAAAACTGTTCAGAATGTACCATAAAAGCAGTCCAAGTAGTTGTTACTTTCTGTATAATGACTGTAAAATCAACCCCTACTGCTTTTCTATCAATGCTAAGACTAGGTATGAGGTCAGAACCAGTAGAGAAAGGTCACTGTACATTTTCTAACGTTTCCACTTGTCCTTGCTGGTATTCATGAATGAAGACATTTGTCTCACAAGCAGAGTGTGCACTCAGGAGCTCGTGACTGCTTGTCAGTCCCCACACTAATTGCTGTCTGGGTCACGCTTGCCGAAGAGGAAGACGGTGAAATTGCATTCGGAGAGACCGGCAGACAGCCAGATAGATGTCGAGGCAGAAGGACAAAAAGGCAGACAAGCAACCTGTTCTAGTTTGATAGAGCTCCTTGCAGATAGACAGAATCATTATCCAGTTGAATGGCATTTCCTTTAAGGTGACTGCCTGTGCCTCCCTCCCTCTCTGTATCTATCTATCTGTCATGCTAACTGGCTTTCTTTGGTGGAGTCAGACGCTGTCACAGAGGACAAGACAAGAGGGGGTTTATTTTTCACTTTTACAATGAGCTCTTGGCGTACACCTTCAGAAAGCAGCTCATTGTTTAAACAGTCCCTGAGACGCCTTCAAATGAAAGGCTCCGTGCTCTGCTCTTTAACCTCATAATCTTTGTGTCATTTAGCTATCAAGGTAATTATAGCAGAGAGAGATCAACCACTGGCTTTCTGCACAAACACTGTGTGCTGTGTGCATACAGCTTCAAATGACTGCTGGTTTAAGTTGCTACGATCCTTGTGTTAAGAAGGAGCATGTTCTGTTGTAATGCTGTTGTGTTCAAGGTGAGGCATCGTTCATTACGCCCTGTTAAAACACTCAAGCCCAACTTTTACAACTTTCTTCCATTTCACTCTGTCCCCTGCTCCTACTCCACATTCAATGTGACTTTTATTGACATTTTAAAAACATGTTTTTACATCAGATTTGAGATTTTACATTGAAATTACAGTAGTGCGCTACATGTTTGACACTGAGATGATTCTCGGTTCAAATCTTGGATCAAACCATTTTGCCTGGTCCTGTAAGTACGATGGTAAATGGACTGTACTTACTGTATATAGCACCTTTCTATCTTATCAAGATACTCAAAGCTCTTTACAACACAATCTGTGTCCTCATTTACCCATCCATACAGCACTCTACCAGTGTGGTCAGATTGGATGGTTTACTGTCAATTGGGTAGTTTTCATTCTGATTTTGCTTGGAACTCTGAGATGTTTTTTGTTGGATTGTTGCATTTTGCCACATATTGTTATATTACCTTGGCTTGTACTGATGTGCGTTCATGTTCAAACAGTAAATACTGTATACTGTAACAATATATTGATTGGGTGGATTTTTGTGTGATGTGGTAGTTTTTAACAGATTTTTAGGCTGGAAAACCTCAACTCTATCTGGCAACACTGCACTCTACTAGATCTATACAAAGAATAATCAGTGCTTTAGATCACATTCATTCACTGATGGGACACACATTGGAGGCAATGGCCCTCATGCACGAACCGTTCGTACGCACAGATTTGTTCTTAAACTGTGCGTACGAGTGATTTAGGATCATTTGTGGCATTCAACAATGTTTTCGTATCCTAAGATTTTTTTCAGATACGAACAAAATTTACGAGTGGTCCGGACCTGTCGTATATTTTAGGAGCGTCAGTCTGCTGTCATCCAGACGGAATTTCCCCACTAATAACTTCATATTTCGTTATTTAGAAAATATTTTGGGTTTAAAAAAATCACGCACCATAATTATTCTTGACAATAGGTTATTCTGTTTGAATTAGAATTATAATTTTAAGTTTAATTTGTCTGGTGTGTCGCGCAGGCTTCAGTGAGTCGTGCGCTCCCCTTGGTCATCAAAGCCCTCCTCATATTAACACCCAGGTACATAAAATTCCCATACACCGCCGCAGAACAAGTACGAATTAAGACTGATTTTCATGCTATTGCTGGACTGCTGTGCCAAACACCATCGGAGCAATAGATTATTATATCTGATTCGAAATATAACCTGCAGAATGTGGTTGCGCGATGACCAGGAGGAGCGCGCATGACTCATTTGTGCTGCAAAACATGTTGGCACGAGTCTTGCGCAGCATGGCATTTATTGTCCATCCATCTCGGTAACGCAGACTATTCCTTGACCACCTCCTGTCCGTGCTGCGGCGAGACGTTTGTTTGAAGCCATTTTCAGATCAAACCATTTATTCTTGATTTCTGATACTGTACGACCCACGGGAGACACAACATATGCACTACAATATTAATATGAAGTTAACTGTAGTTTCGAGACATTTTAAAATGCTTCTGTTCAAAAACACATCCGACACTTGCGGGGGGTGGGGGGTAGCGGTGCGCCACAGCTCTTCTGAATAAGTGAAACTATAATGTAACACAGTTGTTTACACTAAAATTAAAAATATTTGACCATCCGACACTTGCGGGGGGGTAGCGGTGCGCCACAGCGCGACTGAGAGCAGAACTTCAATCTCCGAACGCGTGAAGTTCTTCTTTTTACTTCTTGATTTTGAATGAATGGACACTTCCTGCTGTCAAAAGGCAGGAAACGTGGCCTTATATGGTGTTTTGAGGGGTGGGAATTATGTAAATGACCTCTCCGCGAGCACGCGCAGGTGGATAGAACAGGTGGGATTCATTAAATTTACGCAGCTCGTTTACACACTTTTCCTGTGGATAGAAGAGTTTGTTGAATCTGACGTGGCATGTTCGTACGAACGCTTCGTACGAACAAAAGTAGGAGAAATTTAGGATAAAAATACGAACATGTTCGTGCATGAGGGCCAATGAGGGGTTCAGTGTCTTGCCCAGAGACACTTCAACACGTGACTGCTGGTAGAATCGAACCCCCCAACTCTTGCATTGGAGGACGACTGCTCTAACCACTCAGCCACAGCTGCCCCCAAATCAAGTTCAAATCAACAATCAGGCCTTGCTTATATTGTTATAAACACTTTGTAACCGAATGTGTTGTGTGGTTGCTTTCTGGTTTTGTGATGTTGTACTCTCACCTCCTGCACATGCATTGATAGCAAGGATAGGTTCCAGTAACCCATAGCATAACTAAAGGTGGTTTTCACTGAGCAGGTATTGTTGGAGAGAAGTTTGTGACCAATCATCCAGAAAGTCATGTTACCACTTCTGATTTTCAAAATCATGGCTTTGTTCAATGATGAGAAGAATATTTTGTAGCCCACCTCCATCTATGTCACACCTGCCTTGGCCATATTTGCACCCACTTTGGCAGCCACCCCCATGTTTTGGTCTACTGGAGTACACGTTCCTGGTGTTTCAGACAGAATGGAGACCTGTCCAGTGTGTCACCTGCCTCTCGCACAGTGATAGCTGGACATGGACACCTGTGATCCCCACGACCTGAAAAGGAAGAAGTAGATACAAAATAATGGATGGATGGATGGATTTGCCTCCTACAGTGTGTTTTCTATAAGAGGAGAGCTCCCATGCAGGTGGCAAAATACAACTCTAGTGCTCTGAAGACAGGTTGGAGACTCCCGCTACAAATTTTAAAAAGGTTTTAGAAACATTTCTATTTTAAGTGAATTTTTTTCACAATTACTTTTGAACAGTTTAAAATAAAATAAGTAGCTTGTACACTTTGCAACTCATGGGTGAAAATTGCAAATGTTTTCAGACACTTTGGATACTCATTCAATCATTCAACCTTTATATATACAGTACTGTACTGTTCTCCAACTAGTCATCAAAAGTCGCAGTCCCGTGAGTTATTACCTTAAAGTGTCTGTGACATCATCTTCCTTCTTTGCATAAAATGTTACAAGATATATCCTTGTATCATTCAACTATGTTCGTTTTTGCAAACAAAATGATAAATTAATGAAAATTCCTTTCAAACTGAGTTTAAAATTAAAAACCCTGTTTCTTCACGGGACGTCCGACTACACGCGAATGCAACATCTGTGACGTAGGAGGATGAACGTCTTTAGAACGCCCCTATTAAATATTCATGGCGGATAAGAAATAAAACAACGAAATTATCAATCTAAATTAAGATTTGAGCAATTTGTCTTCAGTTTGGGAAGCAGGAAGTTAGATGAGCAGAAACAGCAGGTTCTAATTTAGGTCCGCACCCGTATTTTTTTAGTCTTACCTTTTCAGGAAGCGAGGGAGCTCCGATAGTGGGGGGGCAGCTTTATTTATTCCATACTTGATGAAGTATTTCATCTTTTGGGAAAGTGAAAAGGCTCACTTGTTCACTGATGATATTAGAACACCTAAATGCGACACAACGTAACGGCATTATACAAAAAAAAGGCGATCTGGCAGAGAATGAATATGCGTTATCATGGCAGACGCAGACTGAGGTTCATCCTCCTACGTCACAGATGGTGCATTCGCGTATAGTCGGACGTCCCGTGAAGAAACACGGTTTTTAATTTTAAACTCAGTTTGAAACTAACTTCACTAAACTCTCGGTCATGTGCTCATTCAGTTTGCACTACTTCTCATATTTGCACTAATGTTTGTATTACATTACTGCCTATAGTCATACTACTGTTTACATTCACTGTTTACATTTATTAATACTGTTTACATTTATTACTACTGTTTACATTTATTACTACTGTTTACATTTACACTACTTTTATATCTACACTACTGCTGATACATATACAGTATTCTCTGACCAGCCTTATTTAAGGATGCCCAATGTGCCTTACTGCATATGCCACTTTGCCTCTATACCAACATCAACTACCTCATACATATACTGTGTACATTAACTCATATGCTGCTTTGCCACTCTTTGCAAATGTCAATGCTAGAACCTTCAGTTTATTTTATAGATATACTTTTTATACTTTTTATACTACTATGCAAAAACTCAGGACAGTATTACACTTTTATTATTTCATTTTATGCTTATGTTCATTAAATGTTTAGTGTTGGTGTAAATTTTCATACTTTTATACTACTATGCAAAAACTCAGGACAGTGTTACACTTTTACTATTTTATGCTTATGTTTATTAAATGTTTCAGTGTTTTAGTGTTTAAATGGTTACTGTTGCACCGAGGGACTGAGAGAAACGCAATTTCAATCCTGTGTATGTCCTGTACATATTGCAGTTCTGACAATAAAGTTGACTTTGACTTTTTTGACTTGACTTGAAAGGAATTTTCATTAATTTATCATTTTGTTTGCAAAAACGAACATAGTTGAATGATACAAGACATATATCTTATAACATTTTATGCAAAGAAGGAAGATGATGTCACAGACACTTTAAGCTGGTATAAAAAATGGCTTAATGGATGTTTTTGATACCAATGAGATCTTAGGACTAGACTGATTTTATTAGAAGTACTGTACTGTACTGTACTGTATTTTGAAAGTATTTCAAGTGTTGTGCTTGAAATCATACATTTGTCCATACCAAAATCAAGTATGGGGAAATGTGTATTAAAAAAAACTTATTTCTGCACTGAAAAAGATCTCATTCAGTGACTATATCACACAAATAGTTATTTAGCTTCTCAATTTTTTTTTCCTCCTAACTTCAATTAGTATGGTAATCATGCTTGATTTACCCTTTGTGAGAAAAGTGAATTCAAAGCTTTTTAGCTTGTGATTAGTTTTATTATTTCACTTAAATGTAACAAAAGCCAAGAATCATAGTACCTGATACAAGTACCACATTGAATATTTTACACTAAGATGAAATTACATTGGTATTCCATATTTTCCCAGTAGGTTAAACATCATTACTTTCGGGCTAAAACCTCAAATTTCCATCATTTTCATATTTTTAAATATATATATTTTTCTTACTCCAAATCCCATTTTTATTGTGCCAAACAAAATGGTAAACTGTAATCACCTCAAGACAAATACTTGACTCTGCAGGAGGAGAGCAAATTAAAGATCCAGAGGGAGGACGTGAGATGGCTAATGGCAAAACCAACCTGAGCTGAACTGTCAGTTCTTGTTGCCAAAAAGAGGAAATGTACCGAGGTCCTGGCTGCACCTCTTAGACATGATTGAAGAGGAGGGGGTGACAGAAGCAAGGACGCCAAGTGAGAGGTGAGGCTGGAAAATAGACTGAGCAGAAACTGGGAAAAAAATATTGTAAGGATGATAAGAGACCAAAAAGCTATATTCAGAAAAATAAGTCAAAAATGAAATGACAAAGAAATGGAATGACGTCAGAAACAAATGAAGAAGATACAAAAAAAGGAGTGAAAAGCTTTTGTGGAAAAATAGAAACAAGAAGGTTAAAAGACAAGAAAATGTACAGGAGACTGGCAGCGAACATGAAGGAATACAAACTGAATCCTTTAAATCAAAACAGAAGTTATCAGAGAGGATTATATAGAATAAAACATTAGAAAACTATCTAAAATAAGAATGATAAAAGAAAGTGGACTAATGGAAAAAAGGAGGTGAAGAAAAAAATGTTACAAAAGAGTGAGTCTGATAAAAATAAAAAATAAAGGATTCTGGTAAGAGCACAAGAGGGGAAAAGCTCAGTAGAAGAAAAAAGAAAACTGTTAGCAGAGAGAGAGAGAGAAACTGAAAAAAGACAGCCGGGATGAGAAGAGAAACAGGAGAAAGAGATTAATTGAACGGATGAAAGAGGAGAGGGTAAACAGGAAGGCTGGAGCTTCAGAAGTGACAGAAAAAGACCTCGTAGAGCAGACGAAGCGGAAAAAAAGAGCTGGAGATGAAAATTAGAGCCAAGAAAAGAAAAGCAATAGAGGGAAAAGGAAAGGGGGGAGAAAAGAGACGCACACAGAGAAAGACATCAAGGGAGGGAAAGGGGGAAGCTTTGAGCTGCAGCAAGAAATAATGAATCATGAATAGATTTAATAGTACAGTATCTGCTCTTATTTCCTCTCCATCTCCCCCCCCCCCACACACACACACACACACACACACACACACCTCCCCAGCTTGCTCCTCACATCCTGTGGAGATCTCCGCCACAGCTTCTCGTCTCTTCCTCCAGCAGGCGCTCTGTCATTATCAGCGGCAGGGCCATCTCACGTCCCCGCATTAATTGAGCTGTAACATCTCTTGCCTTCCTACCCTCCCTCTGATAGCGCTCTCTTGCTCTTCTTCTTTCTTTTCTATAAATTTACCTCCTGCTCTTTATCTTCAGCCCCTCTTCTCTCCTTTGCGCCCCTTTTCTTTTTGTCCGTTTGTGATGATTGAATCTAAACCGTAGAAAGGCACAGGAAATATATCTCCTCCCTTCATTTTTAAGCTGTGTGGATACGGTGACCTGCTTGCACACACACCAAATTATCTCACTTGGTTCACTTCCATTATCATATATTCATATACTGGCTGAATCCCCCAGGAGCAGCAAGGGAGGCTGTAAGGACTGTAAGGACTTTCTGTGGTTGTTCTATATTCATTGATATAGCACTTCTGGGGTCGGGGCAGTTATTGCCTGGATCCCCAGCGATGTGCATAAGCACAACATGTAAATTCCCTGACTTTGTAATTCAGCTATGCGCCGTGGCTCCCAGTCTTTGGATCAGGGGAGTTTACAAATGTGAGAATGTGTCGCTGGTGTGAGGTGTGTGATGATTAGGTTGGAAGCTTTAGTGCAGCATGCTAATTATTGCAGCAGGATGACAGGAGTGAGAATAAAACAGAGCGGGATCTCTGTCGGGTTCGTGTCCCAAAACAGCTATCGGTAAATCAAAAACTTGCGACTGAGAGCAGCCTGGAAAACCCTGAAAACTGAAGCACAGGAAGATACTAGGGATGCGCGGTATAACCGGTACACGGTATAAACGATATAAATTTAGCCTACGATAGAGATCTGCCTTCTACCGGCTAACCGCAGAAAATCACAGTTGTCCGATTTAATCTTTACTTTTTTTAGTTTAAAACTGTGCATAAGTGGTGTTGAAGTGTACAATCAAAGTTGTCAGAGTTAATCGATACTTTTTTGTGTTGAAAACTGTGCGTAAGTGATGTTAAAAGTATATTTCTTCGAGTGCTAAGCTACAAGCTAACTTCGTCCGGCTTGTGTTGCCATATTCGGACGCATGCGCAGAACGCTGCGTTCCGTCGAGTTTTTTTTGTTGTCAAAAGTTAAAGTAAGCGTTGGTCAGCTTTAAATTAGAGTTGTCAGAGTTAATCGATACTTTTTTTTAGTTTAAAACTGTGCATAAGTGGTGTTAAAGTCTTTTCTTCGAGTGCTAAGTATTGAAGCTATATGCTAACTTCGTCCGACTTGCCGTAGTTTTGCCTTATTCGGACGCATGCGCAAAACGCTGCGTTCCGTCGAAAGTTTTTTTTTGTGTGTGTCGAAAGTTAAAGTAAGCGTTGGTCAGCTTTAGAGAAACCTGCCCTCTGATCTGTGAATAGAACGCTGTGTTGTGTGATTTTACTGCGAGACCCTCTGGTCAAAGCCACAGAGTAAACTGGTTCTTCTTCTGGTCGCCTTGTCAGCTCTCCTTAAAGCTGAAGGGGACGCCCTCTAGAGGGTTGGAGGGTGAAGTGTTTTCAGTGTAAAATGCTGCTCTGCTGTTCGTTTCTTAAGTGACAATATTGGAAACTGTTAAGAGTTAACAACATATTCTTTAGTTTAAAACTTATGGCTAAAACTACACAAGATATTTTTATATTTTGCACTGTTTTGCACTGCAAGAAAGAAGCCTAATGCTTGAGTTGTTAATTATTTAAAAACTCTGGACCTAGTACAGTAGTGACATTTTCTTAATAGAGATTATTTTGTGGTGTAGCAGTTTTCAAAATAAATTATGGCAAAAGGACACCCTATGCTTTTTTTTTTCATTTCTATTGCAATTTTTATACCAAAAACATATTGCGATATATATCGTTATCGCCACCCTTCACAATACATATCGTGATATGAATTTTAGGCCATATCGCACATTCCTAGAAGATACAAATCCAAACAACAAACATCATTCTTGGCACCAGCTCAATATGGCACCTTTTTCTTCATTGTTCACACATCTGCCATGTTTGTTTCTGTAAACTAAAGTTTATGGTGGTGCACAATGCAAACATCAAGCGATATGCAGATGGTCTGTGATGATCTAAGGGTTATATATGTAAAAACAATGCATAATATGAAAGTTTGCATGAGGATGTTGTATGAAAAGAGTAAAAAACTATGAACTCAGCTTAAATCTGTTACTTAGGATATTAAGTTCATGTTGATACATATCGGACACGTTTGAGAAATAAATGTTTAAAATGGGAACTTTAGGCACTTTAATACCAGCAGCATCTCACTGCGACACAATTGGTTCAAATGTCTTGGGTAAATCTATGAAAGAAAACAAAAACGCGTCACATTTTTAGAGATGCTATTGCAGCTTTAACAAAGTGATTCCAAAAGCTGAAAACTTAACATACGTAGATGATCGACTGGAGGTTAATGGGTCTTGAATGCTGAATGTTTCCTTAGTTGTATTTTACACATTTCATCTGCTGTAGAATGGTTTTAAAGTCTGATACCTTTACTATTTGTCCTTGTCCTCACTTTGTAAACACAATGCACAAGAGTCTGTCGTGCAGAAGCTGGACAGAAAATGAGTGAAAAAGCAGCCAAACAATTCTTGATTAAAACCATTTTGAAAGAGAGAAAGTCTGACTGCTTGAAAGCAGAGATTGGGAACTTGAAACTTTTGTAAAGTGCATGCACCCAACTTGTTTCTTCCTGTTTAAGGAGGAGAACTTACCTGTTGACACTCTATGAATTAAAGTTTTAAGTGAAGCTTCCTTTAGCTTCATTGTGTGACTTGGAAAATCCCTGGTGGAAAAGCTCAGAACCTTAAATTCTTAAAGATAAAACAAATGTGATCCACAGTCAAAGACTTTAACTATTGCAGCTGTCAAAGAGACCATACAGAATAATTGTTCTGGAGTACCAAAGAAAGCAATTGGCCTTACATGACTTGGTAATGGTAAACTGATGCACATGTACAGTATTTGATTTTGAATAAAGTACCAAACCTGTCTGGTAAAAATGTACCTGAGACATTTATGGATTATTTCAATAACATATAGATTAAAAATCTACTTTAATATATTTGCAAATTAACAGGAAAAAGGAAGGTGACAGAGAATATCAGTAAAAGTTGTCTTTGTGTCCTTGAGTTGGGTAGTGGATCCCCAAACTCAGTGTTAATCTACAGTCATTTAGTTTTTTTTAAGAGATAAAAGCTTGAGAAGCAGCAGTTGGGAATTGTTCAAGCCAAATGTATTAAAGCCAGTGTGTTACAATAGCAAAAGGTTATACGGCTGCACGGGATATTATAAGAACCAGTATTTATATGTTAATTCTGAATTTGATACGTTTAAGCACATTTATATTCTAACTTTATTGTGTCAGAATGAGAGCAAGCAGGATATTATAGGAGGCTGTGTTTGACAGTCAGGATGCTCTGCAGCCAGATTGTTTACCCTGAGGACTCCTGAGGACAGATGAAGCAGCTGGCTGTCCTTCCTTCCTGTTCCCTTCTTTCATTTCACCACCATACATATGAGGCTGAAGGGGTGGAAGGGAACGAGTGTGTGTGTTTCTGTTGGACAGAAAATCAGTGATGAGACCAAACCAGAACTTAAAAAAAAACAATGTGTACAGGAAAGACAGAAAACAGAGAAACAGCGTAATAAAATTAATCAAACAGAAAGAGATGACAAGAAGGAGCGGAGGATGAATAGATTGTTTATCTGCTGCACTGTGTAAGAAAGCAAGTGTGCAGGGGCCTCATGTATCAACGGTGCGTACGCACAAAAACCTTGCGTACGCCATTTTCCACGCAAAACTCCATATGTATCAAAACAGAACTGAACGTGCAAATGTGTGCAGCCTCACGCCAGCTCCAGGGCTGGCGTACGCACGTTTCTGTGGTTTTGGTTCCATTGGCGACACCTAGAGGTGATTCTGAGAAACTGTTCATGATGTGAAAATCATCATTGTTCACACCAAACACACATGATTAACAATTATTACATCCACATGGACGCAATTAGAATATAACCTGCAAAAAATATAAAAAACAGAAAGACTGAATAGTTTTGCACAGCTTAAATTCTTGTTTTTTGTTCATTTTTAGCTGTTTTAGCAGTTGAAGAACGTGATGCATGATGGGACAAGACGACGTTCCTCTGTTGCAGGGTATATTTAAATGAAAACAACGTTTTCTTTTTTTTATTCATTCCAGATTTAAAGAACACAAGAAAACTATTTTTTTTTTTAAACACAAGAAATCCTCTGCTTCCTTTCATTTCATGTATTGTTTCATTTCTTGTTGTTTTTTCTAAATAGTTTTCTTGTGTTCTTTAAATCTGGAATGAATATAGAAAAAAAAACGTTGTATCATGTGGGAATTGAACTCATGAAGTTCGGGACGAAAGGCGAACGCGCTACCCAGTGACCTATCTAGGCATGTTGTTACTGCGTGGTCAACTTCTCGTTTAAAAGTGCTTGCCTACGCGTGCCAAACAAAACCTTTTTCCGTGCCTCTCTACCTCACTCAGAAGTGTCTCCAGTTCACAGTCCGTGAAGTTCCTCTTTTTTCCACGTTTCGACATGATTTGCAATAGAGCAATGACGACATTCCTCTCGTGCAGGGCATATTTAAATGAATTTGCATATTTATATGGAGGCGTGTCAAAGGCGGAGTCGGCCACTCTCTCATGTGCGCTCAATTCCACGTTGATTGTGATGTACAAAAGCAATGTGCGTGGATTCCGGCGTACGCACTGTTTGATACATCTGGAGTTTTTTGTGCGTACGCCGTTTTCTGGATTTGACCGTACATCACTTTTCAGTAAGAAGTCCACGCAAGTCTTTGTACATGAGGCCCCAGGTGCTTAGCTTCCTGCCTAATTACCTCGAGCTGTCTGGCCTTTTTCAGTGTTTGCACACAGGTGTGTGCATGTGTGCATTGGTATGATTGGCTGGAGTTGCAACCTGAATCTGCTCCTTTGGGAGAAACGCCTTCATTTACAACTCACCACTTTGCTTCATAATAGGATTTGGGTTTTCTCTCTGTCTGAGCTTCACTCTTGTACCTCTTTAATTTTTTTTTCATTCCCACCACCCAATGTGTCTATAATCCAGGGATTTCTTTTTTTATTTAATAGTTTTATTTAAAAAGCTGGATTAAGAGCAGAGTGCACATGTGGGTCAACTAGAACAGGCTTTCCAGAGGTCAAAGCACTTGAAATGTGTGTGTTTGCTCGCTCTCTGTGATCAGTGGTGTGTGCAGCCTCTCTTTGCACATGTTGGAGCATCTGTGCTCTGTTTGTGTGTGTTTGCTCGTGGCTTTGAAGTCTGGCCCCCTCTCTTCCCCACCCTCTCTGGTCCAACCACGTGCGCTTGTGTAAAACAGAGCTCTGTTTTGAATGATGAGGTGTAGCGACTGAGAGAAAGCCTGGATAGTACGTGATACAATCTTTTAGGAATGATAGAATATTAAATTGAGAAAAAAGAAAAACAGAGACAGAAGAACGAGAGAGATGAGAGGAAAATGAGTCATTAAATTCCCATGGAGCTAGCGTTTTAACTTAATAGCTTTTAACTCTGGCAGAGGAGCTCTAAGCAGCTTCAGTCTGTATTGGTTCACGTATGTGTGTGTGTGTGT
>JBBPBX010051415.1:14042-24594 GCA_038048925.1 Garcialebias charrua | reverse complement strand
TTTTACGACATAAACGCAATGGAGAATAAGGAGGAGGGACGGAGGAACGGCTTCACCAGCATACCAGTAGGAATTTAACTCTTTTTCCCCCTTCATTATGGCTCCCAAATGTATGTGTGTTTTGATAATTATGTATGGTACTGTGTTAGGATAGGCTAAGTGCTTGGTAAAATATAGTACTGTACGTATAAGGTGAAGTATTTACGTATGTTCCGACTTACGTCGAAATTCGATTTACGACGCAGTGTAGGAACGGATCTCCGTCGTAAGTCGAGGACTATATAGTACTGTACGTATAAGTATGTTCCGACTTACGTCGAAATTCGATTTACGACGCAGTGTAGGAACGGATCTCCGTCGTAAGTCGAGGACTACCTGTATATTTAGCTTAATATATAATTAGCTGTTGTGCTAACTCCGGCATATTTACGTTTATGCTTATCGCTGACATGCCGATTAATATTCGTTGTCCTGATTTAAATAAATAAATTAATGAAATGGAAAAAAAAAAAAGCCTCATTACACCCGGAAAACATGATGAAGACGACAGCACTAGCTCACGGGCGCAGTGCGCAGGAGGAAGATTTCAACTCAAGTCAGTTTACTGTATTTATATTGTGCCAAGTCACAGGAGGAAGATTTCAACTCAAGTCAGTTTACTGTATTTATATTGTGCCAAGTCACAACAGAAGTCATCTCGGGACACAAGATGAAGTTAGCGATCAATGATTCCTGATAGGCAACTGTACTTTTTTAACTTGCTCTGCTACAGGCACAGTTCAGAAAAAAACAAAAACACAAACATGCACTTTGTGTTTGTTATAGATTAGCCTGGCCCTCGCCATTCCTACGCAGCTCCGCTCAATTCTCATTTCCCTTCACTGCTGGGTCTGGGACTTCTCCCATAGACAACGATTTCTCCGGCTGATTTTTGACTGGACCAATCAGAGAACAGAAGGGACAGAGTTTTTGGCCCCTAACCCACGCCCCCACCTGTCCCAGCTCGCAGCCAGCGAGCATTCACATGTTCTCATTCAAAGCGATGCAAAGCGATGCAGGACTGTTTTATATGTGACACAAATGTATTAATTTCCCCTTCTTAATCCCTTATCTGGAGTTTTTTTGTTTTTTTGCCAAAAGTCAAGTGATTGCTCCCTCCTCCTCTCTCTCCACTGAGTGCAAAGAATAAGGAAATGACTGAGGTTGTCACGAGAGAATTAAACTAGGGTTTTACGTTGTTGCCCGAGTCCCTGCATATTTTCTGGTCTTCTGGTGTGCTAGACCAGCACTACATGGTTTTATTTTATTTTATTAGAACGTTTTATTAACATATAAATAGGGATGCACCGATAAATCGGCCGGCCGATCGATCGGCTCCGATTTCCTTAATTTGGGGAGATCGGTGATCGGCCGATCTTTAAATGAGAAGCCAATTTTATCTACCGATTTTATATGCCTCAGCAAAGGTTGGAAAATCCTGAAAGTTTAGGGTGCATTTTGACCTTTTAACACCTGAAAATCGGTATCGGCCAAAATCGGAATTGGCAGGTCAGACTTTCTAAAAATCGGTAATCGGTGATCGGCCAAAAAATTGAAATCGGTGCACCCCTACATATAAACACAGAATATGCAGCGGCAGCCAGAGAAAATGCAGCAGGGGGCAGAGCTGATGTCAAGTTCGGCAGAGCACAGAGGGGGAGGGAGCAGAATGCTTTCCTTGTTCAAAATTTTTCTAAGATCCAATGGTTTTGTTCCTCAGGCAGAGGCCACGCCTCCAGCAAGAATCGTTTCTCAATGGAGAAAGTCCAGACCCTAGTACGAAGTGAAGTGAAGAACAAGGGTCTGGTTTTAACCAGGCCAGTTATAGCTACATATTTAATGAAAAGTTTAAAAATATTTCTGTGTAAATATCTCATGTTACAACGTGGACCCCTGCAGCTTATAGACAAGTGCAGCTCATATATGTACAACTATTTATTTAATTTAGTGGGAGTGGCTTATTTTCAAGGATTCAAGGCTCTTTATTTGTCATACGCACTACAAGAGGTACATGTGGTGGAATGAAATTGTGTACACAGGGTCCCAGTTACATCCAACAAAAGTATAAAATGTAAAAGAAAAACAGTATTAAGATCTAAGATATGAACTAAGAAAAATGTTAACTAAAAATACGCTAAGAACTAGTAGTACAAAAACAATACGCCAAACAGCAGCAGGTGCACTCAATAGTCTGGAAATTACGGTAATCAAAGTCATTATATATCTTTAAAGACATCATAAAAAGCAATACTGTTGCTATTTTTGGGTACTGCGATACATCTTATAACAGTATTACCGCACAACCCTATTTGTTGCATTTATAATGCTAAAAAACTGAAGTTTCTCCAATAAAGGTACCAACTTGATCAAAATTATCCAATTTTTTCAAGAAATTACACAAATTTTTCATTGCAGGTTCATAGAATTCTGTGTGTTTGCAGCCAAAAAGTTTTGTGGCCGTGCTTTCAGTGTTTATTACTTAGTACGTGCACCGATTGCAAAACTGTAGCCTTGGTGGTGCACATTATTTTGCTGAACCCCTTTGGCAGCCGCCCTCAGGTTTATGAATTACAGTAAACTTTTTATATGAAAACAGGCAGATGTAGACATTATTTTAAATTGAATATTATTTATCATCATCAGGTTTTTTAAGCTTGGAGCTCCCATGCAGGTATCAAAACGCAGCTCTTATGCTCTTGAGATGGGTTTGAGACATCCGCAACAAAACTGAGAAGGGTTCAAGATGCCTGCAACCTGTGACTATTTTGAAATAACATTTGTCGCATAAATTCTTTGATTGAAAGTATTCAAAACTCAAGCAGCAAGCCTTTGCAACTCACACAAGGACATTAGGAACCCAATTGCATTAAGCTGTAAATTAAATATTGCTCAAATTTTAAGAAAAGCATTCAAAACATTATTTTTAAGTAACCCAAAGCACAAATTTTAAAGATTTTTAGCTTTACATTTCAAATAAACTCCACATTTGGGTGCCACAGATAGCCACTTGAGCACATCTGGTTTAGGAGGATCCAGACCTCACCTATAATCCCGCTGTCTCTGCTCTCCAGTGTGGAGGTGGGGCTGGTGACAGAACCGTAGGCGCAGTCCTTGTTCCCAGTCTGTCCGGGCATGGCTGTGGGGAGGGTGGAGCAGGGGCTGCCTGCAGGTGGAGAGGCCGTGCTGCTGGTCAGGGTGGAGCAGGGGCTGATCCTCTGGTTTGGGCCCTGAGAACAGACAAGCATATATTAAATATTTTCTTGTGTTTTGGCTTTAACAGTGCAAGTGGGAATGAATTAAAAGAAGTGCAAAGCTTGAACTTTTATAATATTCGACTCATGCAGGAAAATGTCATTCCAATATTGCTGTTTTCAAAAAGCTCCGCCGCCCTGTTGCTTTCACAACATGAAGTCAATCATTCTCCAGATTGTTTCTCCCACACATGCACAAACACATTCTGTATCATATTATCATATAATTTGTAGCATTGCCCTGAAATATACGACATATGCAAAAGTTTTAAACTGCCCACAATTCTTTCATTCTTTGCTTCCAAGATGCTAAACTTTCTTTGACTCTTTCAAGATTCAGTAGATTGATAATTCTCCAGGCTTGCAGGAGGTCTTTCAATTTTTGAAAACTATTTACTTAGGAAGGGAAAAAAATCTATGTGGTGCTAAAATACTGTTTTACATGTGTCCAACTGTTTTTTGTTGTGTTTTTATATATTAATCTAAATTAAATGTGACATGGCAATGCACCATCTCTGTTTTATAACCAAACTGAGATTCTGCATCATATCCATAACGTGGGCAGCACGTTGGCACAACTGGTAGAGCTGCTGCCTCTCAGCGAGAAGGTTGCCGGTTCAAATCCCGGTCCGGGGCCTTTCTGGGTGGAGTTTGCATGTTCTCCCCGTGCATGCGTGGGTTTCCTCCGGGTACTCCGGTTTCCTCCCACAGACCAAAAAACATGCTTGTTAGGCTGATTGGTGACTCTAAATTGACCCTAGGTGTGAGTGTGAGAGTGGATGGTTGTTTGGTGTGAGTGAGACAGGTCCCTCTTGTAAATGAGTCCCCGTGACTCAACGAGGCTAGCCTGTATAAATAAAAGTTGAATGAATGAATGAATATCCACTGTTTTGCAAATCCTTATAAATGTGGAAGTAGTGGAGGGATTCTGACTCCTTTTCATTACTAAATGAAGACGAGAAGATAAAGGGGGAAGAGCACCAAGCAAAAGTTTGGTCACAAAAATAAATCTGAGCTCTCAGATGATATTAACCCTGGTCTCAGAACATACTGTGTTTTTCGCCCTATAAGGTGCGATTTTTGGATAATTTGCATGCCCTGTGACTTTTACGCTGAAGCGACATATTTATGGATTTTTACCCATATTCATAAAAAAAAAAAAAATTGGGCTGAGATATGACCGTTTTCATTCATTCTGACTGAAAATACTGAACACTACCATTTTCAGCCACTAGATGGGACTCAAGTAGTATGGTATGTATCATGTAACAGGCGAATGTGGCTATTTTTTTTTTTTCATTCATTCAACCTTTATTTAGTCAGGTAAATCTTTTGAACCTCATGGGCTCATTTACGAAAGCGACCTGCTAAAACTAAAGAACAATGAACAGCAGTGGTAGAATTTCCTTAAACAATAAACAATAAACAAACAAACAATAAACAATAGAAAACAAAAGAGAGAAAAAAACAAAACAAAAGAAAGTTTTTTTGTTTTTTTTTAACAAAGTATCAAAAAACTAGCACAAAGTATCAAAAAACTAGCTATTGATACAATCGGCTTGCCATTGATGACACCTTCGTTCTGCCTGGAGCAACCGTCAAATCTGCTTCATTTTGTTGCGCCGCCCTGGTGATATGCAGCTAAGTTGACCATCAAAGTGCATTTATTAAGTAAAAATTAGACTGAGACACACCTTTGCTATAATTTTGAGCAAAAAAACAATGTTTTTAAGTGTTAATTTTGTTAAAGTCTTGTTAAAGTCCTCCTGTGCACGCTCTCGAAGCCGCCATTTGGCAGCCAATCGATTTTTGGCACAACAATAATAAAAACCACAATAATGAATAAGAATAAGAGGGCCGCGCTTTTACAGCAGAAGCTTCATGCACTCCGCCCATCTTTTGGACGACTGTACGTACATGTTCTCGCTGTACCTCGGCACAATGACAATAAAGTTTATTCTGATTCTGAACATCAGCCCACGTTTCTGGGTGGTCACTGCTGACGCGTCACAAACGCGACGCATCATCAGTGATGCATGATAGACGTGACGTATACAGCGAAGCAACGTATTTATGGCTTTTTTCCACTTTATTAGACATATTTGGACTGATGCGGCTTATAGGGTGGTGCGACGTGTACGGCGGAAAATACGGTATATAGTGTGTTGGTGCTTTAACATGTCGTCATCAGAGAAGGCAAAGAGTTACAAGAGTCAAAGCTTTTATCAAATGAATGATCAAACCTTGTAAGCTCTTCCAAGCATCTGTCCAACAGCTTTACAATTAAAATAATTGATGCCGACAAAGCAGGAGATAATTTAAAAAAGATATAAGAATATTATCAGGAAGTTGTTTCTTCAGTTTATAATTTAATTAAGAAAATACAATTCTGAGAGAATCTAAGAAACAAATATTTTTTTTTTAAAGGAGCTCAATACTGTATACAGGAACACGCTTAAAAAAATGCACATTTAACCTTTACATTACAGGCTAAAAACCTATGAGTATTTTATTTTTAAAAGCAGGTAATACACAATGGGCAAGTATTTCCCAGAAAGAACGAGTCTAAAATCCACAAATAAAGAAGCAAAGACCATACTATCTACAAATTCATTCAACCTTTATTTAGTCAGGTTAATCCCATTGAGCCTCGAGGACTCATTTACAAGAAACAAGAATGATGACAACAGGTTACAGGTAGTCATTGTTTGCAGTGATTTATTTATATTTTTTAATTAAACCAGTTGTAGCACTTTACTTTGGATGTTAACAAATTTGGCTTTAAGCCATTTCAGATTCTGTTTTGTTGTGTTGCTATTATTTTCAAACTGCTAAAATACTCTTGTTTAAAGTATATTTGCATGCCTTCAGTATGCGACAGAGTAAATAATAAAATGTAAAAAGGAATGACTTGTTTATTTTAGAAAGATGTATAATTACTTAATTTGTACCACAGGTGCCTTCAAGCTTTTCAATAGACATTATATTTTAACAAAAACAAACAGCCACTGGGTAATTTGGGATTATTCTGTGAACCACATTGAAGATGGAGCAGAGAAAACAAAGACCAGAGCTGACAAAAGTATTAAAATCTGTAAAGTTCATAGACTGTAGCCAACTACCCAGGATCTGGACGCAAGAAGAAATGCAACCCCATGTTTATCAGACTCAAAGAAACCATTTGGGTTCAACTCCAAGGTCAAGCTAGGTCATGTTCTGATCAAACCATCAGTCACATTGTGACTCATAATGGGCTCCACGGAAGAAGATCCAGGAGGGAAACACTGTTGACAGAAAAATACTAAAAAGCCATTTCAAAATGCATTTTGACGAGGGTTTCTGAAGGTTTCTGAGAGAAGTTTCTGGGACTGCTGAAACAAAACTGGAGCTGTTTGGTTAGTCATATAAATTATTTTTCAATTATTGTAGAGGGGTATGAATAAATCTGCATTTGTATATAGCGGTAGTAGTCCCTCACTACGTTGCGGTTCGACTTTTTACTCGCTCTTTTACGATTTTTCCAACATAAGATTGTACCGTATTTTCCGGTATATAGGTCACACCTTTTTATGTGTTTTTTTTCAAGGCCTACGACCTATACACCAGTGTGACCTATTTATGGATTTTTTTCCATATTTTTAGACCAATTTTTGCCTCAGTTATGACCGTTTTTTCACTTTGGCAGAAAATGGTGCAGTGCCACTTTCGGCCGCTAGGGGACACTTCCAGAGGAGTACACCGACCGTTTCCAGCTGATGTGTCAGAAACAAAGCTCCTCTGCTCGGACTGACTGTCGGCCTCCTGGTCTGGATGCAACTTCTGTTAGCTGTTTGTTTGCTGTTTGTTTGCAAGATAAGTCCAGAACCACTCAGCTGATTTTTCTGAAACTTACAGAATGTAATCACAGTATGGACGTTTACAAGTGCGTAGCTTATTAGATGTTTGAGTTTAAAAAAACTGATCTTTTATTAGCATAGCTTCAGGTAGCTTCTGTTTATTACGTTATAAATAGCTCAAAAACCACTCAGCGGATTTTTCTGAAACTTACAGAATGTAATCACAGTACTGACGTTTACAAGTGAGTAGCTTTATTAGATGTTTGAGATTAAAAAAAGATATTTTATTAGCATAGCTTCTGTTAGCTTCTAGTTTTATTTCTGTTTATGTTATAAATAGCTTCGAAACCAATCGGTGTATATTTTTTCTGCTTACAGGATGTAATTATATGAGCTTTAATGTACTTAACTATGGCCTGGAGGAAAAATTTGAGATGAGATTCAATTTTTTATTCGTGTTTTCAGAGACGGACTTGTCTCGTGTTAGCTTCTAGTTTTATTTCTGTTTATGTTATAAATAGCTTCGAAACCAATCGGTGTATATTTTTTCTGCTTACAGAGTGTAATTATATGAGCTTTACTGTACTTAACTATGTCTTGGAGGAAAAATTTGAGATGAGATTCAATTTTTTATTCGTGTTTTCAGAGACGGACTCTCCTGTGGCAGACATTAGCAGCAGAGCTAAACACTCGGTCCATATTGCCGGGTTGACTCAGCGGTGACGCGGCTCGTCAGCGGTGGATGACTCGTTACGTCGGCTGTGACGTAGGTGCGACCTATACACAGGTGCGATCTATTTATGGATTTTTCCAATTTTTTGGCAAGAATTGGACAGTGCGACATATACAACGGTGCAACATTTACAAAGGAAAATACGGTACACGACACACGATTAACAACTTTAATATTACTCACGTGATTGGGACGTACGGGATAAAAAGTTAACAATAAATAAATAAATAAATACCTTGGACTGGCGCAGCCATTTTGTAGTTTTCTTTCAATAGGCCTACACAGAGCCATATAAAGTGAGAGTTGCGACACTTCCATAGAGTTCCGTTGTAAGAATGGAATGCGGAAGTCACGTGGGTCATGGAGGGGGCGATTCGTTCCATGGCTCTGGTTACAGTCTGAAGCTGCCTGCAGTAGCGCTCCGTCGCTGCCAGAGGGCGCAGCTCCACAAGGTTTCCATAGCCGTTTGGAACGATTGACCGCCTTTCGGCGAGATCAAAGAGTGTCAGAACTCTCTATATATACGGCTCTGGGCCTACACTGTAACACTTGTCAAAAAACTACACTACCCAGAAGCCAACAGTGCTGCCAGCCGCTGCTCTCTGCTGAAATGAAGGGAAAGTTTTGCAACGCAATGTCAGAAGTAATGATCGATTTGATAAGCTTACAGAACTGGCAGGAAAGTCACAAACAATCCTGAAGATCAATTATCCACGTGCACATAAACCTGGACGAGGCGGTGGGCTTTGTCCCTGCAGGGTATGTCTGCCGAACCGGCACAGAGCTGCTGGTCTGAAGAGCTGGTGAGTAAAATTTTGCAGTACTGCACAGTACATTAAACGTATTTTCTTAAAATTACATAGGTTTAAGAGTTTAGAACATTGCAAGAGTGTGGAAAAGGTTTATAAAGCCTTTATATATGTATACTAAAATAAATAAAGTATAGAGTTCAAACGTAGCTGTTTTCACCCATTGTACTGTATTGGTGTATGGAACGCAACCCCCACGATAATCGAGGGACTACCATACATCAGAAATCCAACAAACAAAAACAACTGGCTAATGTCTGCCTTGATTTATGAAAACTGGAATCCAAAAATAAAACACCATAATCTTGACCTCCCCAACAAACCATTTGCTAATTCTATCCTCCTTTTAAATCTTTAATTTCATTCAGTTGAATTAAAAAAAAGAATGTATTGGAACCTCCCACACATACTACCGGTAAGTATTTCTGTTTTCCCAGTCCTGTATTTTCTTTGGCGCCCTTCAGGGACCTTGTTTCATGTCAGCTCTGGTTAGGAGACCAGCAACCACAGGGGACAAAATAAAAGCACCCACAGATCCACTCTTATGCAAAAAGAGACACACAGGCAGCGTCCAAGATGCGTGCGAAGACACAGGAAGTGATTAAGTGTTTGTATTAGACACCGACACAGAAACACTAGGAGGCCTCTCCTTAACGGAGCTGTTGATGAGATCAGGTCAACAGCGGGACGAACGCAGAACGAACAGGAGGGGCCAACTGGTGCTCCAGGCGGGTCTTAGTCTAGATTAATTTGAAGGAGGAAGGCTGAAGGAACAAAGCAGTCAGTGTCTTGTATCCAGCAGACCTTCAGGAACGGTGCTGAAACTAATTATTATTAGGACATTCATATCGACTCGTCTGTCAATTGAATACTGGAGGCCTTCGGAGGTTGCTGCTCTTGAGATAAAATGAACAGTCAATTAATTCTGGGGTTTGATTCGTTTCTACAAGTCAAGGTGTCGTTTGTCGATACATTGATTCCCAAACAGAAAATCAGTGCCAATTCACGTTATTGTATAGACAAAGACTATTTACACATACGGTGTGTAAGTAAAGCTTGAGAAGAGATTTTGGCAATTTATTTGTCTGAATTCAAGCAGTAAATATTTTCGATCCTGCTGATGAACCTCAACTTGTGAAGGTCTGACCATAACCCTCAACTTGTGAAGGTCTGACCCTAAGAGTTGCAGGAGAATTTACTAAACTTGTAACGTTGCATCTATTCTGGGAGCGAGGGGCACAGGAGTATGAAAGGCAATTAACTGCAGCCTCTGCAAGTTAAGGTCACCTTGTTCTGCCAGCTGGTGAGGTCTTGCAGCAGAAATCTAACGTCAAATGAAAGATGGTATAGAAGCCTTGTAGAAACATAAACCAGGATAGAGTGGGCTTCTGCTATAAATATTTATTCTCCTTCAAGAGGGAGGATGTCTATCTGCCTGAATATTAACTTCAGAACTTGCAATCGCTTTTTAATTGAAAATGTTAACACGTTGTTGGAAGCATTCCTCACAGCAAGATTTGTCACAAAGTGCTTCTTTCAAGAACTGAATAGCAGATGAATATGCAAACACCAGAAAAAGGCTTCCTTGAAACAATAAAATAAAGTTCGGACACTTTCTAGTGTCAAAAAGAATTTTTCTGTTACACCGGCCGTTTTGTGCTAAAGTCAAGATATCCTACATTTCTTCCTATTTTGCTTCATAGTAGTGGAACTTTATTTTTTTTATCTTGTGAAGAGGTTTGGAGTACCATATTTTCCGACGTATAAGTCACAACTTTTTGCCTAATTTGCATACCCTGCGACTTATATGCCAACAAGACTTATTTATGTTGTTTCCCCCCATATTTATGAACCAATTTTTGTCTGAGATCTGACCATTTTCAT
>JBBPBX010051414.1:0-24594 GCA_038048925.1 Garcialebias charrua | reverse complement strand
GTTGACGCAAACAGGTCCACGCTCGGTTGGCCGAACCTGGACCAGATCTGTTTTATTATGTCGGGGTGTAGAGCCCAGTCTCCTTGACGTGCCCCCCCCTCGACATGATGTCCGCTCCTCTGTTCAGAACACCAGGAATGTACACTGCTCGCAGAGAGCGTAGGTTCTGGTGAGCCCAGAGCAGGAGCTGCTTCGCCACGTCCAGCAGCTGGGCTGAGCGAACACCGCCTTGTCGATTTATGTACGATGCTGCCACCTGGTTGTCGGTGTGTATCAGTACATGTTGGTCTCGAAGCAGGGGAGCAAAATGCTTCACCACTTTGTAAACTGTCAGAAGTTCTAAAACGTTTATATGGAGGCGAGTGTGTTCTGGCCACCTCGCCCCCACCGTTTGACCCAGACACGTCGCCCCCCAGCCCATCAGGGAAGCGTCCGTGAAGACTGGGATATGAGACGTAGGTGTGGTCATGGAGACTCCTTCTGACAACGTCAGAGGATTCCCCCAGTGACGTAGGTCGGCTTCCGCGGAGGGGGGAACCCTGATCATCCGCCTCTTTTGATGCACCGGATCCACGTGCAGGCGGGCAAACCAGCGTTGCATCGTCCTCATATGCAACAACCCTAACTCCACGACCACGTGACCGGCCGCCATCAGCCCCAGAAGCCGCATGATGGTCGCCGCTGTCACTAATTTTCCTGGTCTGACCCGCGACAGCTGAGTTGCCAGGTCGTGCGCTCTCTGCTCGGAAAGACGAGCTCTCATTGTGCATGAGTTGAGTTCTACCCCCAGATAAATAATCTTTTGATCTGGGAGGGGGGAACTTTTCCCCAGTTGATTGAAAACCCCAATTTTAACAAATGTTCCGCTAAAACTTTGGTTTGAGCTGCAGCCTCCTGCCTCGAGCTGCTTAACAGAAGCAGGTCGTCGATGTAAAAGAAGATCCTCATTCCAGCTGTTCGCAGCGGCTGGAGCGCGGTCCCCACGCATCTCGTAAATGTGCGCGGGGCTAAAGAGTAGCCGAAGGGTAACCTCTCGAACTCGAACTGAGCTTCCTCGAAGGAGAAGCGCAGGAACTTCCTATGTTTTGGGACTATTGGTATGTGCCAATAAGCGTCCCGCAGGTCGAGTGAGGTGAAAAAATCGTCCTTTTTTACATTTTTCAGCAGCTGCTTCATTGTCAGCATGTGAAAACCCCTCTTTACGATCGATTTGTTGAACGTCGATAGGTCGAGAATCGGTCTCCAGCCGCCTGATTTTTTCGTCACGAGAAAATAACGGGAGTAAAACCCCGTGTTTTTCTCCTCGTCCGGTACTCTGGCAACCACTCCCTTTGACAGCAGCTCTGTTATCTCTGTCCTCAGGGAGGAGGTCTGCTCCGAGTCTGTCAGCTCTGTCTTTAATATTCCTCTGAAAGGAGGAGGTTTTGCAGCGAATTGAAGCGCATAACCTCTGCGGATGAGCGCGTCCATCCACTTGTCGAGAGTGCACAGCTCCCTCCACTGGGCGTGACTCTCCGACAGTGGGCGCGCGTGCGCGTGATCGTTCGCGCGCGACATGGTCATTAACCATTTCGAGGGCTCTACCTCCGCCACGTGGGTGGCCCACGGGAGCCCTGGCCGGAAAGGGACAGTCAGGTTCCCTCGAGCTTGTAGTGGGGGTGAACCCGCGTGGAGGGAAAACGTCACTTCCGCTACACACTGCCCTCCACTTCAGCGGTGGCTCGTGTTCGCTCTGAGAGACGCGTTTCCTCCCGCTACGCTCAGAGCTGCAGCGCAGATGATCTGGCTGCAGCTGTGAGGGTTCATTGAAGGATGTGAAATACCTGGTTTTGTAGAGTTGTGAAGAAGAAAGCTGTTTATTGGAGACGAGCTTTTTATCAGTGGTGGGAAGTGTGCGTACCTGAGCCGCTAGAGGGCGACATGACCCCACGGACGAGCTCGACACAAAAGAAAACACATTCTGTTCACTCTCTTGATTTATTGAAAACAAATCAGACACAGAACTTCTTTCGCGCACACTCCCCGCAGCCAGTCATTTCTTCTGCTCGCGCTTGCGTGGCTGCTGGTACTGCTACTGGTGTTTTTGCCCCGACCAGTTTTGTCCTGACCAGTTCTGCCCCTGATGGCGACCGCCCTTCTGGAACTGCTGCGCGGCAGGCGGCTTGCGGAACTGGTTCTGGTACTGATACCGCTGCTCCTTGTATGGAGGGTGGTTCTGGGGGGATGCATTGTTGGAGGCAGCTGCAGCCGTGGACTGTCTGAACTGTTGCCTCTGCTGGCGATCGTCCTTCCACTTCCGTGGGGGTCGCTGAGCATCCATCAGCATCTTCACAGTCTCAGACGTTTCCTCTGCCTTCTTGGACTTTTCTCTAAAGTCCTTCAGACTTGTCCCGAACAGGTCCTCCGATGAGAACGCTCCTTGGAGCAGCTCTCTCTTTATGGACTCCGACATGTTCGGCGCCTGGCGTAGCCAGACGGCGCGGTGGATCCTGGTTAGCCACCCTGTGTTGCGGGACAGGCAGGCGGTGGAGGCGTCGCACAGGTACAGGATCACGTCTGCCATCGTGCCGAGCGAGCTCTTCAGCTGCTCCGGCAGCTCAGCTTTCTCCAGCAGCTTGGACATGTGATACGCAATCAGCGCCACGTTGTTGCCTGCTGCTGCAGCCTGCATGGAGCTCTGGTACGCTCGGTTAGCTAGCTGTAGCTCTGTTTGGTCTAGCTTACCGGGTGGGGCGGGCTTCTGGTGCAGCCTAGCCGTTTTGGCGCCAAAAACATCTGCTAGGCCCAGCTCCAGGGGGGGCACCGACGGGAAACCCTGCTCGGTGAAACCCTTCACCTTCGTTACGGGAGCGTACTCCGACAGGGGTGCCTTCATCTTTGCAGGGTCTGCTATGCCCCCTGTCCAGTGCTTCAGTACGCCCGGGAAGCGTGGCCATAATGGGTCCACGCGTTGACTCGGAGTGGCGCTAAACCTCCCCAGCATGCCGTCGGGTTCCAGCAGAGGTGGCACTGGGACATCCACACCTGCGGTCACTGCAGCCTCTTTGATGATGGCGGGGAGTGTGCGCAGTAGCTCACCTATGGAAGAAGAGCTCAGCGAGGAGGGGGGCTCCGGCCCCGGGTCCATTCCTTCCTCGTCAGGAGTTTCCAAGCCGCTGATGAGAGAGTAGATTGTGCTCGCCTCGCTGTCGTACTCTCTATCGGACGACCAATCCGGCTCGTCCGGCTGAGTATCCTGGGTCTCCACGGACTCAGCCCTCCGTGACCGCGTGCGTTCTCCGGCTAGCCCTTGCGGGGCGGCCTCTCGCTCCCCCCCCGTAGACTCGTCCCTACGGGGGCGCGCGCCTTTTTGGGCTAGCTCGAGCAGAGCGGCCCGGCGCTCCTGCACCTCAGCGGGCAGATCAGCACAGATGCGGCAGGAGTGGTCCAGACCATGACCAGGTTCCAGACATAACACGCACACGAGGTGCGGGTCAAAGTCCTGCAGGAATTCCCCGGAGCACCTCGTGCACACTCTTCTTATCGGAGTAGATGTAGACATAGTCGTATGTGTAGACAGGTCTTCTGTATAACGGTGAATGATGAAAAGAGGCTGTTCCTTCCGTGTGGTGGACTTATATGCACACGGGGCGGGCCCACACTGTAGGTGGGCGTGGACTAAAAGGTTATTCAGTATGACGCTGTCGCGGGGGAAGATATCCAATAGGAGCTAAAGGGCGAAGGCTATACGAAGTATAACGGGTAGATGCTTAGGCCCCACCAGGGGCACGGAGCCGACATGCGGCGGCCGCCTGGCAGCTCAGATGTTGGATGGACACGACCTATCATGCTAAAACGCAGAGAACAAGAAACAGCTGCGGATGCCTTTTGGAGGTGCTTATGCTAACAAACGCAGCTAATAGCGGAGCTAAAATGCTAACGAGGTGCGGCCTTTTGGATGGACACCGCGAAGAAACGGTGCAGTAAGTTATTCACTCTTGTTCCCTTCATTATGTATGGAGGTAACATGCCAACAGTCCTTCTTGTAAACAGTTTGGACCGCGTGAAGCAGCACGAAGCTGCAGAACTCGACCTGCAAGAGCTAACATGCAAACACGGAGACAGGCTTGACCAGCTCAATGTAAGAAATTTTATTTTTTGATTTACTGTAATTGTCTCTAAATGTACTGTATGTGTTTTTTGATATTTATGTAGGGTACTGTGTTAGGATAGGCGAAGTGAACTACATTACAGTACAGTAATGGGCCTTAGAACACACATCAACACACAGAGCACTTAATGGTTTATTGGCCATATTAAGAAAGCAAGGACACGTATAGCCTGTGGATTGCCATACACTACTACACCACAGTGTAACACCATGGAGCCTAATTGTGGCGGGCAGTACATGTACTATGGCCTAGAGAAAGGGATCTGTCGTTATTTACGTCAGCAATGATGTGCAGATTACGGTAAACATTGATGGTGTCCCACTTTTCAAAAGTAGTGGTGTTCACTTCTGGCTAGTACTAGTGAAGTGTGGTAATTGGCCAAATAAGATGAGTGCCACAAAAACCAATCTGCTGACAAAAATTGGGCCTAAAACTTTTTTCACATCAATGTTTGTGAACATTTTTTGCAGGATTAACATCTTCTGATGAAGAAGAGCGCATCAGAGGTAATGGTTTTCTGTAGATTTTTTAATTCCGCTTTCAAAAGTAATGACCTTTTTAGTAAGCCCTTTTATTAAAAATGGGCATGCTTATTTTTCTTTAAATCACCTGTGTAGGTGTCCAGCTGCCAAACTATCCAACGCCTCCACAGAACTACTGAACAAAGCTAGTGAGTACTTACGAGGTCACCTTTTGAGTTTGTTTTTTATTTTTATTTTTTATTGCTCCACCCATCCAGTCCTTTAGAGCTGACCAAGAGGGTATCTGTCCGCCCTCTAAAATACCAACACAATTCTGACTGCTCGGATACAGATGAGACTCAGATTCTGACTCAAGCCAAGGTGACATCAATTTTCTTTTATCTATTTAGAGTTCGGTATCATACAAATATACTGACAGTTCTCTCTTTATCATTGCGTACACAGAAGCCAAAAGCTCTCACTGGGAAGGACCCTGCAGAGGAATTCCTCGCCATGTACAGTGATACTCCGCCTTCAGACCTTCAACATGAGGAAAGTCAGACAGTGATTGAATTAAAGCGGCAGATCCAGGAACTGAAAGACGAGAATGCTAAACTGAGGGAGTTGGTTTTTCAAGGTATCACTTCACTCATTTAACAATTACACAGTCAATAAAATTCAAATAATTTAATCTGTTTTTACAAAACTGAACTTTGTAATAAAGAACAATATTTTTTTATCTAATTGGTACAGATCTGCCTGAACTCCTAAAGTCTATGAAGACTGTAATTAATCTAGCTGAACATCCTAAGAGGTACAGTTCAGAACTGAACACACCACAACTGCCACCTCAAAAAGTTCTCTGCAGTCCAGGCCTGGTCCATCATCTGCAGATTCACTGCCGTCCCTCTCCAGACCTACACCCTCAAGCTCCCCATGCGAGTCGGTCATTCCATCAACAAGGGATACCCTGTCATCTAAGGTGATTGGTTAATAAAGAATGAATAAAAACATTCATCACTATACAGTATCCTAAATGCACCTTTTGCATGTCTCCATTAAACAGGTGGAGATCCATCCTGGGACTGGAGTGACGGTCGAGAAACTGGCTTGGGCCTATGCTACCAATGCAAACTCGGCTACAGTTTTTGTGAGGCATCTGCTCCCAGCAGTCTTTCCTGCGGAGACTCTGCTGGTCAGCAATCTTCGAGGGGGGAAACGAGGCCGAGGAGATGCTCGTCTACCTCTGGACAAAAAAACTGGATGCTATCTACAGTAAGTTTTCAGACTTTTATTGTGTCAGAGTGTGACTACAGTACACATTAACAGTTTGATGTACTGTGTCTGGTTCATTAAGGCCTAGGTATAGCGCTGCTTTCGGCCGAACGCCGCTCCCTTCGCGCGTGTTCACTGGCACAGCTCTGCATTTTTTTCTCGCGTTCATTCTCGCGTTTTCGCTCCAAATTCTTGAAGTAGTTTGAGAAGCCACAGCGCAGAAACGTTCGCTGATTGATCATTTGCTGGCATGCCTACTGAATTGATGACAGGTCGGGGGGAGAAAAAAAAGGCGAGCCGGCTGCTTCAGCGCAGCAGTGTTTTGTGTTTATATCTTATTAAAAGGTTATTAAAAAAAATACAGTATATAAAAAACAGGGAGCGCTGGTCCTGCAACCCACAGCACACCAGGAAATCTGCAGAACCTCGCGCAGCTACGTAGGACTCGAGTTTAATTCGCTCGTGACAAATTCATTCATTTCCTCATCATTTCAGTCATGGAGTCAGCGGAGGAGGAAGCGATTACTTGACTTTTGGCAACAAAACAAAAGAAAAGTCCAGATCAGGGACGAATAAGAGGAATTTAATACATTTGTGTCACATACAAAACAGTCCGGCGCCGGGCAGTTTATTGCGCGACAACGCGACACGCGTACGCAGTCGTAAAATTTGAGCTTTGCGCGTTCGTGCCCTGCGGGGCTACGCTTGTGCCTCGCACTCGAACTGCGTCGAGCGCCGAACGCCGGGCTATACCTGGGCCTTGACTTTATGAAATGGATTTCTTAGTAGATCTAAAAAAGCTAAGTCTGGTCCTCTGGACATTCAAAAAATAAAACAAAACAAAGCACAAAAAAATAGAAACGTTTCGTCTTTCGTCCGAAAGACTTCCTAGTTCTGAGGTGCTGTATTCAGCTCAGTCTTATAAATAGCACACTCTCACAGTGGATCAGCCAACTGGTTGATCCACTGTGAGAGTGTGCTATTTATAAGACTGAGCTGAATACAGCAACTCAGACTGAGGAAGTCTTTCGGACGAAAGACGAAACTTTTTTATTTTATTTTTTTTGCTTTTTTTATTTAATTTTTTTGAATGTCCAGAGGACCAGACTTAGCTTTTTTAGATTTTTCTACCTGGATTATTGAGCATGCATCAGGGTATTTCTTAGTAGACATATAGAGTGATATAAAATGTTTTAACCCCCACACCTTGATGTAAATAACCTTCTAATGTTGATTTTTCTTGGTTTCTTTCAAATTAACAATTGTACTGATATTCTTTTTCCATGTCCCTTTTGTGTTCATACGTAGGTGCAACTCTTGAGCGGTGGCCTGGGACACAGCCCTCCAGCATTGGAAGCACGGAAAGATCACAGAGCTTCGCGCTAAAAGTAAAAATGTCTGAGATTAAATACATTGTTCTGTGAATTTGTTAGTGTGAAGTGTTGACAGTTTTTAGCTATTTAAAAGGCTTAATTTTTTCATCTCGTTTACCATGTTAGTTACCATGTTACCATTATAAGTTCAAATAAAATTTTGTCAATTTCTAAAGTGACTTGTGTTTATTATGTAAATTTGATGGTAACTGCATGAAACCATAAGAATAGGTAATTTTTTAATGTTATGCAATTCTCATAAGCTGACATGTCATTTATGCATATAAATATATATGTAATGGTTCATACTCATATAAGTTTTTTATTAATACTTTTTGTTGGTAGCCATTAACAAAAAAAATTTAAGACAACATCAATTTCCTTAAAAAAAGTACTTTCAATACAAAAAACTTATATGTAATTGTATTTCTTCATATATGTAAAGTATAAGTGTTTTACAAAGTTATTGTATAAAATTAAAAAGAGAAACATATGAAACATATATGTTAAATATAAGTTTACATATTAGTTCCATGTATTCAACATACATAGTTTTTATATTCAACATACATAGTTTTTATATTCAACATACATAGTTTTTATATTCAACATACATAGTTTTTATACCATACCATACCATACCATTTTATTTATAAAGCACTTTAAACAGGAACAAGTCCACACCAAAGTGCTGGACAAACAAACACGCAACAGGCAACACAGACAATGAAGTACAACACGAAAAACATAAAAACATTGCAGATCATAAATCAAACGATCCAATACAAATCAGCTGGCATTGAAAGCGATGGAGTAGTAGTGAGTTTTTAACCGGGATTTGAAAACCGAGAGGGAGGGGGCCTGTTTGATGAGCAGCGGTAACTCGTTCCAGAGTCTTGGGCCTGCTACAGAGAACGCCCTGTCACCCCTGCGCTTAAGGCGAGTTTCTGGAACTATTAAGAGTACCTGATCCTCTGACCTCAAAGCACGTGGAGGGACATATGGGTGTATCAGATCCGAGAGATAGGCGGGGGCGAGACTGTTCAGCGATTTGTAGACATACATGAGAATTTTGAATTGGATTCGAAGATGAACCGGTAGCCAGTGAAGGGAGGCCAAGACTGGTGTAATGTGCTCTCTTTTGCGTGTGCTGGTTAAAAATCGGGCAGCTGCGTTCTGAACCAGTTGTAATCGTGCAATGGTGGCTTGACTGACGCCAAACAGAAGTGAATTGCAGTAATCAAGCCTAGATGTAATGAATGCGTGAATCACTGTCTCCAGGTGCTTTTTGGATAATATGGGCTTCAGCTTAGACAGACGCCTCAGCTGGAAAAAACAGGATTTGACGATCATGTTTACATGACTGTTGAGTTTCATGGAAGGATCCATTATCACTCCCAGATTTTTGACTTTTTGTTTTTCGGACAGGGGTAGAGCAGACAGGTCAATGCAGTGGTTTGAGGTTGTGTCATTGGGAAGGAACAATATGGCTTCAGACTTCTTATCATTGAAGCTTAAGAAATTTAAAGCCATCCAGTCCCTGATGTCAGCCAGGCAGTCGAGCAGAGGTTGAATAGAGCCTGTACCATTTTGTCTTAGGGGGAAGTAGATTTGACAGTCGTCAGCGTAGAAGTGGAAAGGTATATTGTGTTTCCGGAAAATAGCACCGAGTGGCAGTAGGTATAAGGAGAAGAAGAGAGGATTCAACATACATAGTTTTTATATTCAACATACATCTGTGAAGTAAACTTCTGAATAACGAGGCAAGGCTGTCCAAACGAAGTTCAAGTTTAAAAGATTTAATGAATCTTGCAAGATTGAGAACAGAATGATACAGGCACGAAGCTGTCTGGTTCTGCTCTGCTCAGACAGTAACACAACATGGCTTAAAAACCCTGGTTGGGGGTGGTACCATGGGTGGAACGGGAGGTGTTTGTCTATCACCAGGTGGGAACTTCTGATAACACATGGAACATGAGCACTCAGCAAATGGAAAGTGAACATTCAGCACTTCTTATAATGCAACAGTGTATTTAGACTAACACAAGCAGGTCACTGTTTGTTCAGCAGATAAAATGAGGAACATGACGTTAAAAATAAGGAACAGGTGGTTGGTTTCACACAGATGGTCACAAAATGTGGTTGTTTCACACAGATGGTCACAAAATGTACAGAGTCAGCAGATCACAGAATATGCACAGAGGCATTTGGAGTGCATGATCCTGAACATGATGTGAAAAGTTTAACACATAAGTTTAATTATGAGTTTAATACCTGAGAATGTATGATTTACTTTACAATTCCCTCCTTTTGTTCCGTCAGGAACAACTAAGACAATACAATTCACAACAATAACAAAATCAATATTCGTAATACAAGCGAAACCACAAAGAAAATCACAGTGTTATTAAATCATAAGTTATGCCTCCCCAGGCCTAACTGGATGATGTGAACTTGTGCAGGAAAACCCCGGTGGCAATGATACCATACCATACCATACCATTTTATTTATAAAGCACTTTAAACAGGAACAAGTCCACCGAAGTGCTGGACAAACAAACACGCAACAGGCAACACATACAATGAAGTACAACACGAAAAACATAAAAACATTGCAGATCATAAATCAAACGATCCAGTACACATCAGCTGGCATTGAAAGCGATGGAGTAGTAGTGAGTTTTTAACCGGGATTTGAAAACCGAGAGGGAGGGGGCCTGTTTGATGAGCAGCGGTAACTCGTTCCAGAGTCTTGGGCCTGCTACAGAGAACGCTCTGTCACCCCTGCGCTTAAGGCGAGTTTATGATGTGGAGGTGCTTGGGGACAAAAGCTGCACAACACCCCGGCCCCACGGCGGTGACCAAATCTGGTGTCCATATCATCCTTACATTCAGTTGATCTATAAGAGAAGAAAAAAGTATGAGACTCTCAAAATAAAACATCAAATTACATGTGTCTAAGAGACTTTCCATGCAACCATCATTAACTAGAGATAGAATTAGCAAGTAGCTGTTTTTGTGCAGGTTAAAGACCTGCAAATAATGTGGCAAGCAACAGTCATGTTCAAAAACAATTGAAAACAGAACAATTGAGGATTAAAGTACAAAAGAAAATAAATGAACAAATGATATGTAATTTAATCAGGATAAAATGTTGATTTGACTTTTATGTGTTGATTTTTACTTGACTACATCAATAAAACAAAAAGGAAAAAATAAACATTAAGGAGACATGTCTCTTTAATTCAGAAAATGGTAGCCGTGATATACATGAGCCTCTGGGAGTTGTCTGAAAGCGCAAATCTGTACTATGTTTACTACGAGATCTAAAAAATCTAAGCGGGACAGGTTCGACTCGGTTGTAAAGTTTATTACCCGTGAGCGTACATCATAATCGATGGTGAAAACGTTGTCTAAGTGGTCCATGTCTATAGTTAAGGTAGTTTGGTCTGTGCGAGCAATAAGTGTGATTTTCATGGTTTACTCTAATGGGTGCATTTTAAACTCAGTGATGCATTCTTCCAGGGTGCAGACGTCGGCATAAGTAGTCAGATCGGAATCAGGGAGAGGGGAAATGCGTGCATATTCTAAAGAGGGAAACATTTGCATGTATGTGTCTGGAGAATTTGCTAACAACGCATAGGTTTCTGACAAGTGTTCTGGGTCAAAGATTTCGTGATTAGACGAGTAACTAGTGAACGCATGCATGGTATGCAACAACAGCCACAAGTAATCAAGATGGCAGCAAAAACGGCAAAAGACATAAGCAAAGATATAACTATCGCTTTCCATCTACCAAACGTGCTATCCACCTTATTCCTACGCCCCATGATGCTTTGCACGAATTATGTGAACGACTTCCGCCGAAAGTCAGAACCGGCCCTTTTGTTACACGCTAGCAACGCGCTAACCGGTTTTCGTCAGAGGTTTTAGGTCATAAAATATGTGGGAACACAAACTATCACAACTCAAATGTAGAGATATTGTTTTACCGCTACCTACAGCTGTTGAGGGGTGGGAGGACGACTTGAAGAAGTGGCCGAAAATAACGTACACTAGCATGTTTAGCTACTAGCATACTTAGCTACTTTGACAGTTGCTTCAGATGGCGAAGCGATGAGCAATCTGAAAAGCTCTGAAGCTTATTAGTATCTTCACAGTAACAAGGTTGGTCCTGTTATGTTAAGAGAGGTGGGACACTTTATTTAAACAAACATAAAGCCCAGTCTAAGCATTAAAACTCCACATCACCAGGTCCAGCTAACAATGATGTTGCTTTGGACTTTTGAGCTGCAAGATGTTTATCTGGACACCAACTGAGCACCTGGAGCTTGACATTTCTTTTGACAAAGACTTTACTGATTCACAAATGAAGCACCTTGAGAACTTTTAATAAAATACAGTAAATGAAAACAAATAATGAAATAGACAGGAAACGATCTTTAAAAACTTGATAATGACAAAAGTGACATTTAGATAGAAACAGTAGTTTAATCCAAAATTAACTGATATAGTGCACACAAAAAACTAACCTTGTAAGAAGGTTAACAGTCAACTATTGTACATAACAAATTAATCATTTTAGCAAATACTTTTCTAATGTAATATAGTTAACATTGCATCCTTTAAAAAAACATGTTAAGAGTTGTGTTACGTTTACAGCAAGTACACCAGTACTGTACATGTTTGAGAAAAATGTTTACATTTAATGTCTTCTCACTTCTCACTTGAAATAAGCTGGCATCCTTTGCGTGTGAATGCTGGAATGATTAAATTGACACCATGCTCTTGCAGCAGGTCCCTCACTGTGAAACCACGATCACCCATCACCTCATCTCCAGCACGCAGATAGTCCAGAAACCCAGAGTTCTGTGTTATATACCTGTCACTGCATTTACCACCATAAGCATCTGAAATAAACATGATTATTCCAGAGGGAGAAACAGCCAATAAATATTTCACAGTGTTATTTGCATGTATGATTCACTTCTGGAGTCCAAGTTTTTAGCTTTCTGCAAAACATGTTGCTTTAATTGTTTCACGGGGCAACCATAGAATAAGGTTGTTGGTTTGTTCTGACATTATGTCAATCCACATTCCAACAGTCATGCTGCATGTGACTGGTGGTGTTGAGCAGCTCCACACTCTCATCAAGCCCATCTGAAAGTAAAAGTACATTATACAAACATTAGGGTTCATTTATGAACACACACACACACACCTATATTATATATATATATATATATATATATATATATATATATAAACACACACCTATATTATATATATATATATATATATATATATATATATATATATATATATATATATATATATATATATATAGATATATAGATAGATATGTATAAATAAACGCACACACAGCATACATATAGGTGCGTGTGTTTATTTGCCAGTTATGAACGAAAATATTAGTATAATTTAATTACTGACTACATAAAATCATAACACTAAAAGCTGTCTCTTAAATCATACCTGGTGTTCTCGATCCTCTGGAGGATACGGTGACTTTTTTCAGGTGGTTTCTCGTAGCCCAGCCACAAAGAAGGATGCGGGTTTTTCTTATCGGAGCATGTTCAACACACACTAGTTGCAGCCACAAATTCAGCTTCGTCTGATTATTCGTACAGCCACGAACAGCGCAACAGGTACCCGAGCTCCTCAAGACATCTTCGTGACAATATTAGCTCAAAATAACAGAAAACAGAACTTTAACAGAACTTCTACGATGCGCGCAGATTAGCAAGCAAACAACGAGGAGCCAATGCAAAAATTCTACTTCCGGGGTCAAACGGAAGTACGACACATTATCGCTTCTACAGTGACACCCCCAGGAATAAGGTGGATTAAACCAGTCGTCAATGGGATTATAAATACCTGAGTGACTCTGCATCTCGTTAGACAAAGTTCTAAGTCCTTCCAAAGCTCTAGACACCTTTCCATCAGGGGCAGTATTGTTGGGGATGAAACTACAACACAAGTCGCCAAACATGCTACACACTCCGCCTTTCTCCGCAAGCAAAAAATCAAGCGCCATTCTGTTCTGTACAGCCATCAGGGAAGTGGGAGCCAATTGCTCAGCTAGTCCTTCAACAGCATCTCTGGTCAGGTTGCTAAGACGCATGACATTATAATGAACGTAATTAATACGGTCAACATTTTTATTAGGTGTGACAGGGAAATATGCTGAGATCACAGGAAGATTTTCAAACCCTGAAGCAATTTGATTAGCCAATTTATGCTCGTCTGGCACGCCTCTAGGGATTCCAATCGCATCGATGTAAGTTGGAGAGTTCACTGTTGGATCAAAAGTGAAACTTCTACGCCGTCTGTTACCTGGATAAGGAAAAGCTTGTGTAATTTTGTGTCCTATGAGAGTAAGTGGAGCCTTAAGTCTAACCATAGCACACAGTCCTATTGAATTTTGAGGGACTTGAGTATACAACTTTTTTCCACCACAATAGTAATACAGACCTGAACGAGTCAGTCGCCCCACCTCCTGTTGCCGACCTTTCGTGGTTGTGGCTGTGAATGTTATATTACACCAATCAACATCTATGCTGCCTAGGTTGGTGTTAGGAACGGTAGCTACAAAATTGAAGCAAACATAATCGTGTCTTTTATCAGCATGAAATGCGCCAACCTGTGTGCCATCAGGACCAAGGGGAAAAATTTCTTCTAAGGTTGTGCAATTCCTAGTTTTAATTTTTTGGGTGATAAGTAACATGCAATCGAAACCCCATTCGTCTTCTAAAAACAACGGTGCTGGTTCTGTTAAGGGAGTGGGTCGTGCAGATGCACAGGCTACACATTCAGAGAGCGACGCTTCTTTAGCTGATTCAATTAACCATGTTAACCATACATTGAGGTCGGAGTACCCTGTGGTCATAGCAATTACATCATTTGGGGACAACTTGGAATAATCTACGCTGTTAATGCTAAGAAGTGTCTCGTTAGTCTCGAGATCGGAAGGTGCTTCATATTGTGTGGGTGTTGGTGGAGAATCTGTTATTTGAATTATAAGTTCCCTGAAGGGGTCTGTACCTGATACTTCTGCTTGGAGAACAACATGCAATTTAGGGTTTGACGTGTGTCTAAGTAGTTTCTGAGTTGCATCTTCTTGGTATCTGTGGCTAAGTGGGGGATACACATGCCATTCTGTCACGGATTGTATGGATAATAGGAGATTAGTTGATCCGCCATTTCCGCCTTTTACTAGTTTAAACCTTTCAGCCCACCAATAAAGTGGTTGGCCTTTCACTGTTTGTGGACTACCCCAAGAACCTGTGTACAAAAAAACCTTTTCCCATGTTGGGCAGGACGTACAAATGGTAGGATCATAAGTTCCACAGAGACACATGTAAAACTCGGCTTTTCTGATTCTTTCATCTGAGCAGTCAAACAATTTGCAAACAGGTAAAGTTATTGTTGAAGTTGTGCCGTTGACATATGGAACTATGAAGACGGGGTTACCGTTGTAGTCCCTTCGACCAGGACTCTGTTTGAGCTCTCTCTTAGCTGGATTGAGTTGGCTCACATTTTCAGGATGCAGGTACCATGTCATGAGACCTATCAGTGTCAGTCCCACAATGACTAGAGTATAGCAAAGCAACTCTTTCATCCCAGTGCATGTTCTAGGCGAAACAGGTTGTTTTAAAATTGTGCGTGGGATGCGTGTATCGAGCATTGTCTTATCTTTTCTGTCGTTGTCAGGAGTTCTTCTAAAGCAGTGTCTCCTGAGCGCGTAGATCCCTCGGTGGTATCAAATCGTGCAGATTCCGATACTTGCTGCACCCTTGTTGGCACCCAGCCTCTAAGGCTCTGGCGCGCTGCTCCTCTGGGCTGGTTAAACTCGTTCTCCTGCCAGTGGGCCCTCTGTTGGTGACCTGGTACCTCGGAACAGCTTGCAGTGGGCGGCGTGGATCCAAGTAGCCCTCTCCGCAACTTTCACGGCCGTGTGGGTCACGAGCAACACCTGATAGGGTCCGGTCCACCTGGGCGAGTTCCAGTGTTTCCTCCTGAAAGATTTAACCATAACAAAGTCTCCAGGAGTTATGTTGTGTAATTTTACCTGAGCTGGGCTGGGTAGCCCTCCCTGGACTTGCTCTCTGATGGATTTGAGGTGGTTAGTCAGATTAATGCAATATGTCAGCATGTCGTGATCACAATGTTTTAGATCACTAGTTGAAATTGGTCCCACACCCATGTTGGGTGGAGCCGCAAAAAGGATTTCAAATGGGCTGAGGTTATGCTTAGCTCGTCTCCGCATGCGCAAATATGTTAGTGCAATTGGCAGACAAGACACCCAGTTAAGTTTTGTTTCTTCACAGATCTTAGACAGTTTGTTTTTTAATGTTCCATTCTCTCTTTCGACCGCCCCTCCACTTTGTGGATGATAGGCACAGTGTTTGGTCAGATCAAAGTTCAGTACTCGTGATATGTCGTCAAGGATTTGATTTGCGAAATGGGGCCCATTATCACTTGAGATTTTTTGTGGGATTCCCCACCTGGGAATGACTTCTTGTAACAGAAGTTTAGCTACTGTTTTAGCTGTGGCATGCTTTGTCGGGAAGGCTTCTACCCATTTGGAATACATGTCTACAATGACTAGACAGTATTTTTTGTTTTGAGCTGGTGTTAGTTCAATGAAATCAATCATGATGTGTTGGAATGGTGCTGTGATTGTTTTGTGGGCTCCAGAACCTGTGGGTTTAATGGCTTTAGCAACATTATGTGTGGCACAGATTAAACATGCCTCACAGTGTTGTTTGGCTGTCTGATGAAAGTTAATCGTAAACCAATTTTCATTGATTTGTCTCAACATCCCTCCTTTTGACACGTGGTCCAATCCATGTGTCAATGTTGCAAAAGAAGGGAAAAAGTGTCGTGGAAGGCATGGATTACCATTTGGACCTACCCACACATCATTTTGAAAAATGCATCCGTGTTTCTTCCAGTTTGCCTTTTCACTGGCTGGTGCAAACTTTTGCATGTCTGAAACAGAGAATGAAACATCATCATCTTTGTTTAAAGGCAAAGACAAAAGCATATTAGTTGGGTTGGGCAACATTGACGCTTGTTTAGCTGCTGTGTCAGCGAGTGAGTTACCTATGGAGACAGGATCAGTGTTTGATGTGTGTGCTGCACATTTGATGACTGCAATTCTGAGAGGGAGAGTGATTGCAGTAAGAAGTTCGTCCACAAGTTTGTGATGAAGGATTGGTTGGCCATCAGACTTGAGGAAGTTTCTGTGTTTCCACAAAGCTCCAAAGTCATGAACAACTCCAAAAGCATACCTGCTGTCTGTGTAAATGTTAACAGTTTTACCTTCAGAAAGTGTGCATGCACGAGTGAGAGCCACCAGCTCGCAGGCTTGTGCTGAGCATGATGGTAAAGAAGATGATTCAACAGTGTGTGTGAGGGTGACAACAGCATATCCACTGCGAATCTGACCAGTCTCAGGGTCACGGGAAGAAGATCCATCAACAAAAAGTTCCCAATCAGGGTCAGTCAAAGGATTTTGTTCTAAGTCAGGTCGTGGTGTGCATATGACTTCAAGTTCCGCCATACAGTCATGTGGTTCACCATCATCCTCGTTTGGCAAAAGAGTCGCAGGATTCAAGACATTACATCGTTGGATGGTGATGTTGGGCATGTCTAACAGTGTGGTGTGATAACGTAACCAACGTGCGGTTGAAAGATGAGCAGTTTTTTGCTCATTAAGAATTTGAGTAACTGCGTGGGGGACAAGGAGAGTCAGATCAGAATACCCCACAATGTCTCTACTCGCCAGTGCAGCTTTTTCTGCTGCGGCTACAGCGCGCAAGCAGAGAGGCAAACCAGCAGCGACTGGATCTAATTTAGCTGAAAAGTAGGCGACTGGTTTCAATCTGTCCCCATGCTTTTGCAACAACACTGACGTCATGTGGCCCTTCCTCTCATCCACAGCCTGTGTGAACGGGCGTGTAGGATCTGGAATACCAAGAGTGGGAGCCTTTTGCAACTGTTGCTTGAGTGTTTCAAAGGCCTGCAGTGCCTCAGTTGTCCATGTGACATGTGAGCTCATTTGTAAGTGTTTGTCATGACATACCTTTCTTAAAGGAGCCTCAATCTCAGCGTAGTTTGGGATGAAATGCCTACAGTAACCGCAAAGACCTAGAAAAGACATGAGTTGTTTTTTTGTTACCGGTAATGGCAGTTTCACAATCGCCTCAACACGCGAGTCAGCAATTTTTCTTCCTTCTCTGGAGATCCTGTGTCCAAGAAAAGTGACAGTGGTTTGTACAAACTGCAATTTTGACAATGATGCTTTGTGACCTTGTTCTGCAAGGAATGTCAGCAGTCTGATCGTGTTCTCTTTACAAGACTGTTCAGATGGTGCAGCCAGCAGCAAATCATCCACGTACTGTAACAAAGCACAATCATGAGGCAGAGAGAAACTCATCAAACTATCATTCAGTGCTTGATGAAAAATAGTGGGAGATTCACAGAAACCTTGCGGGAGCCTCGTAAAAGTGTAAGCCTTACCCAGGAATTGGAAAGCAAACCAGAACTGGCTGTTGGGATGAACTGGAACGCTAAAAAACGCATTTGCTAAGTCTATCACACTGAAATATGTGGAGCCTGCAGGGATCTGAGAAAGGATGACATAAGGGTTAGGTACAATAGGTGCTCTTGCTTGGACAGAGGCATTAACTGCTCTTAAGTCTTGAACAAATCTCCATTCATCTGGAGGAGTAGGTCTGATCTTTTTGACTGGAAAGATCGGAGTTCTTACTGGTGACTCAGGGCATGCGATGATCACGCCTGCTTCCAGCAAGGAGCGGAAAACTGGAGTGATACCTTTTTCTGCTTCAGGCTTCAGTGGGTATTGGGCTATTTTAGGTCTATAAGAAGACTTTGGTGTTATTTCAATTGGTTTTTGGCCCTTAATTAACCCGACATCATATTTAGTTGTGGCCCAGAGATGGGCGGGGACGTCTGCCAATTCAGGGTCGTCCAGAGACATCATGGACGTAACTAGTCATGCATTGTTATCAATCACTTCCTTTGTTGGTCGTGCTGTCAGCATGAGGCAAAAATCTTGCCTAAACATGTTGAGAGACGGTGAGAAGGAACAATCATCACGTGGTTCCCAGTCATGTGTGGTGTGTGCTCTAAGTGCTAGAGGACCTAGAGATCGCCATTGGGAGTCAGGTGGCTTTGCTAGTGAAATGTGAGGAAATGAATCAGGTACTGTGAAGTAACTTGTCTGAGGTGTTGTTTTGTTGTTCAAATCTATCAGCACAAAACATGAGTCTTGTGTCCAACAGATGGATGTGGTGACAAGTTGTGTTGTCTGTGTTTGCAGAAATGAGTCCCCTAATGGGTCAGCTGGATCTGAAACGACATGAGCAGTGCAGTGTAGATGTGGTTCAGTCATAAAACAGACACTAGGTGGCAGCCTTTCTCTGGCCATTGAAAGCAGAGTATGTCTCTGATGTGGATCAATTAACAACCACTGAAAAATGAACAATAATTCAGGTGTGAGAGAGACCAGAGCATCAGACTCTAATTGTTTAGACACAGTCAAACCATCAGGTGCACAGTTTATTGCCAATCTAAATTTCAGAATCAAATCTCTTGCTAATAAATTTATTGGGCAAGAGTCAGAAAGCAAAAACTGATGTTCATGTGTTTCATGATCAAAAGGATCGATGATCTTGAGCGGAACTGTGACCGCTTCAGGAACTGTCCGGCCAGATGCACCTGTGGAATGGACAATTTTGTTAGAAAGTGGAGCATTTGGAAGACATTTACGCATGATCAATGACTGTGTTGCTCCTGAATCTACAAGAAATTGTAATGAAATGTTTTCAACCACTGCAGTCATCATTGGTAGTTTCAGATAAGCAGCTTGAGTGTATTTGAAGTAAGTAGGAATAACTTCTCCTGTGTATGTATGTGTGTGTATGTCATTTGTTTCAGAAACAGGTGTGTGTGTGCTGGCACTTGCGGTCTGAAATCCCTGGCTCCCACCATCTTTGGCTAGTCAGGTTGAGTAACCCCTCTGGCTTTGTCCACCCCTGAGTCCAGCTTCGTTTCTGCCTTGGGGCGGGCCTTGATGTTGGTTTTGTCTGAAGTTGGAGTCTTGGTTGCCGTTGGGCCCGTGGTTTGGATAGGGCCTGAACTGACCTCTGCCTCTGTTGCCGTATCTGTTGCGACCTTGGTTTCGGCCCCTTGGTCCTTGTCGGTGTGGACAATGGCGGACCCAGTGTTCCAGGCTCCCACAGTTGTAACATGGCTGTGGTCTAGGTGGAGCAAAATCAGTCCTTTGAACTGCTGGAGGGTAGTTTGCAACTGTCGGAGGGTGATTTGCAGCTTGAGCCTGGTTCAGGGTCAGCTGAGTGGCTGCTTGGAGCAGAGTCAGTTGAGCGTCATCATGCTGCTTTTGTTTTTTCTTCTGAGTGGTGGTGACCTCTGTCACATGCAGGTCCCACGCGTGCTCAGCATGATTCAGGAGCTCAGTCAGGCGTGGTCTCTTCTTCCAGCCTATGTAGGTGGTCTTGATTGATTTCTTTATTGATGGGAGAAAACCACTCAGGACCGCCTGGCAGAAGATGGCTTCAAATGGTGAGGGAGCTGTGTCGTGAGACGGTTCACGTAGTCTTGTGGAGTTTCATCAGGTTTCTGGGTCGTGCTCGCAATGTCTGCATAACAAGGAACAGCTGGGAACGCCTTAACCAGGCTTTCCCCAATTTCTGTTACATTTTTCAAATACTCCTTGTTGCTCTCTGCATTGATGTCTGGACTGATGAGTTGAAAACCGTCTTCCTTTTCAAAAAGTTCAGAGTCAATTTGGGAGACAAACCCAAGGCCATATATTGCTGATAAAATGATCTTTATCTCATGAAGAGTTGGTCTTATTACTCTGACTAACGTGAGCAATGCCAGAGCCATCGCTTCTCCACCCTGGGCTCTATGAGGCAGGTGCTGCTTGGCCATGTCAATCAGCACGGTATGTGGCCAAGGTCTATAAACCAACTGTGATTGCTCAGCCCCCCCCACCTCAATCATGGGTGCAGTGATGACGGTGGTGGTTTTGTCTTTCTTTTTGTCTGTAGTTTTTCGTTGAATTTTTTCAATTTCCTCTTCAATTTGAGCTGCTTTTTCCTTAAGCTGATTTGTTTCAGTTTGACTTCTTGTGTTATGCGCGACTGGTCCGTCAGAATCTGTTTCCTCTTGTTCAAAGTCTGATGTTGAAATGTTAGTCAAATCAGAGGGTGAGGATGGAGTCAGGTGTGTTGTGAGTACCTGATTCAGTTGACGTTCCTGGTTTCTCCCTTTTCTTGGAGCTTTGGAAGTCATCGTCCATGTCCATGTTCAGAACCCAGTCTGAGAGTTGTCCAGTTCTCTGTAGCTCAGGGTATGGTGGTGGTTGGGGTGAACTCAGACGTGCCAGTGACGGATACAGGGCCATGGTGTGAGGTGGGAAACCAGAAGTTCCAGTCGCAGGTGGAGCAGAAGGAGAGAAAGAAACATTTAGTGGGTTAGTTTGTGTTTCTGTCCCTTTCTTATTTTTCTTTCCTAAATGTTTTGTCTCTTTTGGAGCCATCTGGTTTGTTTTCTTAATTTTCTGGGTCATCTGAAGGCTTTTTGATATTACTCTTTGACTTTGTAATTTGGATTCATTTTTCCACAGCTTAAAAGCTTGCTCATGATTGGTCACTGTTAACAACTCACCTTGTGGAATCTTTTTCTTGCTGCAGATCTTACGTTTTTGTTCTAACAATTGTTCTTCTAATTTTTGTATTTCCTGTGGATCAAACGATCCATTTCTTGGAAAATTGAATTTACAATGCCACTGTGGCACAAAGCTTAGACACAGATCACCGTAAAGTCTTCGCATCCGGTCAACCTCAGGACCGCATGGTATATAAGCTTCGCTTTTGCTATTTTTTGTTCCCATTTTGTTTTATTTTTATTTTTTTATTATTTTTATTTGATTTAAATGTCTGTTTTATTTACTTTTTTACTATATCTATTTAGTTCTATTTGTTATCCGTATTTATTTAATATTTCAGTTAATTTTACCTGTTTTAAAAACAGGTTATTTGCCTATTTTATTTTTGAATGAATCTGGTTATTGTTTAAAACTAAGGTTTATACCTATTTTTTTTTGAATGAATTTATTTATTGTTTAGAACCAAGTTATGCGCCTAATTGTTTTATTTTATTTCAAAACGAGTGTAACTACACAGGTTTATCTATTTTTATTTGTTATTTTTCGCTTTTTATTTTTTTTATTTTTTATTGAGCGCTCCCCAAATTTACTTCTGCTGTGGCACGATTTGCGGCAGTCTTTAAGGTATTTCTACCTCATATAACAACCTACGTGCGGCACGATTGGCGACAATTTTTTAACGTATTTCTACATTTGAATTGCCTACGTGCTTGGTTTTCGGGCGGACCTTCCTGCGTTAAGAGTTTAACGCGTAAATTGCTCTTGCACTTATCGAGTGCTCACAATTTTAACGTGTTCTTGCGCTTAAAAAATAAACGCTCACAACGCTTTACGTTTCTTGCGCTCACAACGATTTACGTGTTCTTACGTTTAAAAATAAACGTTCACAGCGTTTTTCGTGCTCTCGCGCTCAAATTTCCTACGGTCCTTGAACGCGTCTCGTATCAGTTTTACCCCGGCTTAAATCTTTCAAACTTGAAGAGAGATTTTTACTTTACCTCTTCAGCCTTCCTGTTGGTTCGTGGAATATTGTCGATGCTGGCTCTTCCGCTGTTGAGGACCGAAACGTCCTCTCGTCTCTGAAGTCTTACTGGAGGTAAGAGGTGCAGGTCTTATGGACCCACGGTCCCAGGGTCCCCGTCCGGTCGTCTCCAGCGGCGGTAAGTCAAACGCAATATCCTGTCTTCGTGACGCCAAATTGTGAAGTAAACTTCTGAATAACGAGGCAAGGCTGTCCAAACGAAGTTCAAGTTTAAAAGATTTAATGAATCTTGCAAGATTGAGAACAGAATGATACAGGCACGAAGCTGTCTGGTTCTGCTCTGCTCAGACAGTAACACAGCATGGCTTAAAAACCCTGGTTGGGGGTGGTACCATGGGTGGAACGGGAGGTGTTTGTCTATCACCAGGTTGGAACTTCTGATAACACATGGAACATGAGCACTCAGCAAATGGAAAGTGAACATTCAGCACTTCTTATAATGTAACAGTGTATTTAGACTAACACAAGCAGGTCACTGTTTGTTCAGCAGATAAAATGAGGAACATGACGTTAAAAATAAGGAACAGGTGGTTGGTTTCACACAGATGGTCACAAAATGTGGTTGGTTTCACACAGATGGTCACAAAATGTACAGAGTCAGCAGATCACAGAATATGCACAGAGGCATTTGGAGTGCATGATCCTGAACATGATGTGAAAAGTTTAACACATAAGTTTAATTATGAGTTTAATACCTGAGAATGTATGATTTACTTTACACATCGTTTTTATATTCAACATACATAGTTTTTATATTCAACATACATCGTTTTTATATTCAACATACATCGTTTTTATATTCAACATACATAGTTTTTATATTCAACATACATAGTTTTTATATTCAACATACATCGTTTTTATATTCAACATACATAGTTTTTATATTCAACATACATGGTTTTTATATGATTCTTGTAAAATTCATTTTATTATATTGTATGAAATCTATGCAAAAGGTGCCACTTTCAGGAGTAAATCATATATGCCTTATATGTATCATATAATCCTTATATGTTGTACAATATACAAAACATACAATTAGGATGATATAAGGTTACTTGTTTTTTATATGGTTTTTATATATATTTTCCATATGGGCGGACCGCATGTAGTGTATTTTTGCCTTAAGAGTGCTCTGAAAAAGTGTGAAGTAGGTCAAAGCTTTTGCATCAATACAAATTAAAACATCCACATTTTGGACATCTTTGCCACTTTCCATGTACCGTATTTTCCGTTGTATAGGTCGCACCGTTGTATAGGTCGCAGTGTCTAATATTTATCAATAAATTGGAAACAATCCATAAATAGGTCGCACCGGTGTATAGGTCGCACCTACGCGTCATCCACCGCTGACGTGCCGCGTCACTGCTGAGTCAACCAGGGAATGTGGACCAAGTGTTTACATCTGCTGCAAGGAGCACACAGCAAGGCTTTTAAGATTAACATTTTAAAACAAGTATTTGTTCGATAAAAATTATTGCAAATATGTGTCTGAGCTGAACTTTTCCTTAATAAATGAACGTAATTGTGAAATGAGCAGGATATTTGTTTTGCCAGCTACCGGTTCTGTCTGATGAAACCAAAAGGAGCACTCGCAGCACCGGAAATGCAGCGGCGAACAGATCCGCATGAATTGGTACGGTGTTTATATTTTAGCAGGCTAAAGACCTCAAAAATATATTTATTAGCTGACTTTTTTAATGACTGAACGTAATTGTGAAATGAAAAGGATTTTAAAATTTGTTTCACCAGCTACCGGTTATGTCTGATGAAAACAAAACGAGCACGCGCAGCATCGGAAATGCAGCGGCGAACAGACCCGCATGAATTGGTACAATTTTTATATTTTAGCAGGCTAAAGACCTCAAAAATACATTTGTTAGCTGCCATTTTTGTAAGACTGTGTCTCACTTTAATTTTTGTCAATACATTTTTACAAATCAGCTTATTTCAAAATGTAAATACCACCAACATAATTAAAATTATCGGTAAACTACTGGTACAGACTCCTAAAAAAATGTTTGTTGGCTGCCTTTTTTGTAAAACTGTGTCTCACTTTGATATTTGTTAATAAATTATTACAAATCAGCTTATTTCAAAATGTAAATACCACCAACATCATTAAAATTACCGGTAAACTACCGGTACAGACTCCTAAAAAAATGTTTGTTGGCTGCCTTTTTTGTAAAACTGTGTCCCAGACTTGATGGTGCGGGTGGTCACAGAAGCCCAGGCCTTGTCCACCCACTCCACCCCCTGGGCGAAGGTGGCATGCCGTATCCTCCCCGTCGCTGTAAAGGAGTGCTCTCCACTCACCATCCACTCCTCCCACAACTTCCTCAGGGAGGCCTTGAAACTCCTGTTCACCGAGATGTCGAGTGGTTGCAGGAGTTTCGTCAGCCCCCCTGGGATGATAGTGGGCACAGTGTTCAGGCTCTTCACCTTGGCCTTCATGGCCTCCGTGATGTGGGCCCGCATGATGTCCATCACCAGGAGAGCCTTCTTGGTCCTGAAGAACCCGTCAGGATGATGGACGAAGCACTTG